>JAODGC010042216.1:43492-56991 GCA_027574925.1 Ecitoglossa quadriceps | reverse complement strand
ACCTGACGCAATATATTGCTTCCAGTTTTGGAAAGCAAACATTTTTGATTTGATTTTAGAAAATCAACATTGAAAGCTAGAATGACAAATACATTTTGCTTGCTTTGAAGAAAAAGTTGAGTTTAAACACGTCATCTTAAATTTTTTAATTTCTTTTATTCTGGTAAAATAACCCAATATACCAAGGTCATATTTAGGTTTTAATTGAATGTTATTTCTTTGCGATGGATGTTACAAGTTAGCCTCTAGTTTTACTTTCTGCTTCAGCCTTAAGCCAATTCCAAGCTTCATCAGGTCAATAATAATCTCCAAAAACAAACAAAGTGAATGAACGATTTGTATACTTGCAAAATAACATATCCAACATATGAGTACATCGTAATTTCATGTATGCCTCAAGGGCACTTTACGCTTGCTTAAGTGCATCAGCTACTTGACTTAACCCATCGCATGTGCGGATGCGCTTGGCATGCAACGATGCAACAACACAAGAAAACAACACCGCACGCACGCATTGAAAATATAGATCACAAGACACGTCCTGACCATGAGACATGGTACACCTAAAGCACCTTAATAAAAGCTCGCAGGCTCACAATAAGCAGCATGAATGAAACATACAGTGTGTCCATTCGTATCCTACTTGCGCCTACCGACACTATGCGTTCTTATCACTGCAATGAAGCTGAAAGTCACTGCTCCAGATGAATGCGCAGTGCATATACAAATGCAAATCACGAATTGTGAGTAGTGCACTCTCGCAAACATCGCACGACTCGCATGAGGCATCCATGAGAAGAACGAGATTACTAAGCGCTACCGTTATTCATGCGCCGTCGCGCCTTTTGTCATTCAATCAGATCACGCAGATCCCATGCTCATGTTGCTAAGTCTTGTTCGCCGTATTTAGGCTTTACAGTTTAGGATTGCAGTAACAAGACTAGTTCCGTATTGTACATGCTCGCATGTGTAATTTTTGATTTATGAGCGTAATGATAGGCGCACATTGTGCCGGCGGAGTTTGAAAAAAAAAACACGTCAATAACGAGCGCATCGAAGCCGAAATGATTGAAATGATTGATCGCCCATTGATTAATGATTAATTTATTCTGTTATGATGTGTAATTTATATTAGTGTGCTATCAAGTTGGTGCTGTGCGGCATTTTTAATGCAATCACCGGCGTAATCTATCATTACGATCATTATCAGTTGAGGCAATTGCTGAAAAATGTTGGGTACTAAGTGGCAGCTTTCGGAATAAAAAGAATTTACTTCTTTTTATATGAATCAGTGGAGATTAACCTCAAACGAGAGTACTCTCATCACTCTCGTTTGAGGTTAATCTCTACGAAATCAAAGAAGAAGGAAGTGTACTACTTGTTATCATCAAGGATTCATAAACATATGATTCATATAAAAAGAAATAAATTCTGTTTATCTTCGGCATTATTTTTAAAAATTCAAATAGTTTTTCTTGTAGACTAGTTATCAACGCGTTTCTTATAAATTTAGTTCAATTTAAGGTTGGAATCTAAACGCTACTCATTATATCTCATACTTTAAGGGCTCAAAAATTACTTAGTCAAAAACCACCGTAATGCATTTTCACTCTGCACTATTTGATCAAATTACGAATTACAATGTTACTTCTACCTTTTAATGTTACACGTCAAATTTGTTTTGTATTGCCTTGCCATAGTTTACAATTTATTTTCTCCAAATTGTGTGCCGACTTTTTGTTTACTATTTTTACAGTCATAATGTCTTAATTTGGGTCTATAATAAATTAACATAACGCGGATATTACGTGATATTCCTCAGGTTTCCATTTATTGCACGCGTCGTAGCATTCATTGCACATTGTAAGTTTGCAACGAAAAGATGTCAGCTAAGTAAGTGCTGAAGCACTTTCACCTGATACGTAAAATATTGTTTTATGACTTTTACTAGAGTGCTTCTCATCGTCTGCATGCGCTCTCCGCAAGTGCAGCGCTGAAGAAGAGCTGTCAGACGCTTTTGTGGCCACTGCAACGGCACGAGGAATGTTTTACGGAAACGCGGGAAAAAATCACGCACCGCTGCGCTCGCGTACAATTCAATTAGTCGTTAATGTGAAGCGTCATTAAACGCATATTAAGAGCGTCTTCATGACCAACGACGTGCACCGTCGCCGTGGCAATTCGAAAGCGAGCGAAAATGCGCAAATCGAACTGTATTATCGAAAGTAAGTGCAATTAAACGACGATGCTAAAGTAAAAGGATTCACACGCCATTGGGGATTTTCATTCGGCTGCCAGCACGTTCTTCACGACATCTAGCGGTCACCACCAAGTTGGCGATGGTGGTGATTTGTTGTGGGCTTATTAGGTAGTTCAGACTTTCCAACGGTGCCACATAGCTCTAGGGATGTGGACGAGTGTGTTTTTCTTCCGTCAATATCCATCGCTGGATGCTGTGTGTACTCAGGTGCGCGGCCAATGTGCACAGCGCGTCGGAATGTGTTTGCCTGTGTGCTTTCGGCGTGTGTGCACAGGCGACTTTTATTGCAATGCCACGTAAAAGAAATCACGCCGCGCGGCGAATATTCAAATAGAAATCACTCCCAGCGCCAACAGCCGGGGCCAGTCTCTTATTAAATATGGTCACACATCGTGTGCTGCACATGCACATACAGCATGGCGTTATGAATTATGGCTCGCGGATTGTCGCCGCGTTCGAATATGTTTATCCAGCGATCGCGCCCGCGCCGAGCTTTCGCATTTCTTCGCTGGCCACGCGGGCGGCGTGCAGGGATCTGGGCCATCGGCGGGCATAAATTATAGAATGGGAATCGAAAGGGCAATCGGCGCGACAAAACAAACAACGGGCGCGCGAAATGCCGTGCGATTGCGCCTTTATGAAGTCCAGTGCGCAAGTGCGCGCTGCGATGGCAATTATTTCGATAATTACCTGCTTGTGCGAACGCAATCGCAAACAATCGCGGGCGAACACGCATTGTGTGCGATTGAAGCGCGCTGCAAATGCGACAAGCGATTGTCTGCGCGAGCAATTATCCTGCAACAAGTGTTTGCGCACTATCTTACATTCGAGGAATCACGTAATCAAGAAAAGCATCTACTGAAAATCGAATTAAGCATAGATCTGAATGAGATGCTTGCTTTTTTTTGCAGAAAAGAAATTTAGCATGAAATATTGCAATTATTACTTTAGTTAACCCGCCGTTTGGGGGCGTCTTTATCATTCACCTTTTTAGTATTCGCTTCGCGCCATCTGCATTTTAATAGCTTCACTTGGAGTTTATCCCCACCAAGTTGCAAGTTTCTCATTTTTACTCATGTACGCCGTTTGACATTGCATGCAATTTGGGATATCATAACGCAAAATGATGGGCTTTCGAAAGACGATCACGAGCAAAACACAGCCGAAGAAAGAATCGCCTGCCCATCGCAGCGAGCGCAATAGAAACTGGAAAGACGAGTTGCGTATGATAATGGCTGGTCAACGGCCTATCCGCCGTCAACAGGTGCTAACACTCGGCGCGCTCTTCTTCTGCAGCTCCTTTAGGCCCGCCGGTGGGGCCGAGGACTGTGAGAGCTTTGCTGCCACTTCGGGGCAGCGCAAACAAAGCGTGCTTTCTTTCAATCTGGCCAAGGCAAAAAAGGAATTAATTTATTTATTTACACAGTACAACTCCACGTAGTCGACACACGATCAATATTTTTTGCCAAGTAAACAAGCAATGCGTTCCTCGTTACGCTATCAGGTGATGGATTGCGGACTGTTATCGATACGACGTCGCGCGCGTCACCATACAGTAGATGAATACTGGCTGGGCAATTGCTGCGAATTAATGTGGCACGAAAAGCAGGGCGGTGGAGATGCGATGGACATTAGTTTCCTTAGATAGATAAGATGGATTGCTTAGTTTGCGGCGGATATCCGCATCAAATGTCAGCCTCATCTTCACAAGTTCCTAACTCGCTTATCTTCCCTAACCAGGCTCTCTACGACGTTATTATGCCTACACGCAGAAATACCCAAGTCGATAATTGTGCAAACCTCTCACCGCAATAATCATATCAATAAAGCAGATGAAAATTCAATGCGTGCGCGCCCAGGGAGCACTAAAGCCGCATGTGGGACCACCAGGGCATTTAATGAAATGCATTTTTTTTTTTGTTTTTATACGCTCTCATATTTAAAATGCCTGAGAGGTATTACAAGAAGCGCGTCGAGGGAATTAAATGAACTTATTTCGCTTCTTATGCGCGTGTCCGCGGATCAGGACATAACCATCAACAACGTCGGTGTGTTTTAATTTTATCGGGAGATAAACTGCACTGCGCGGCTTGCTGCTGGATCAGTGCGTACAATAAGAAAGCACTAATTGAAATTTCGTTCGATTACAAGTGATTCCATTGCAACATATGGAGAAACGCGCCTGAAATCCTTTAGCATCAACATACATTTCAACATCAGAATGGTCATATGGAATGTTAGCACTTTGTAGAAATATTCATGTGGATTAAAACATGCGCATTTTTCTTCGGTGCTCCACTCGGATCAAAAATCCCGTTCGAAATTTGCGTGTGCTTTCCATTAAGGATCTTGATATGGATCGACCTGAATATACCCACCCTCAGGCATTCCACATTCATATCCACTCATCTCAGTAGGTTTTGCATTGTGCCACATTTTCTCTGGCTCGCATTTGCATGCATCAAAAAGCACTAAGAATTAAATAACCTCCGCGTGATTTATTCGCGAATGCAAATGAAGGCACCGCTCTCATAACTGCATCACATCACAGGGGCGTGTGCGTTATGCAAACCGCTTAAATTACTCAATCGCAATCATTGTGATTGTTCGAGTCAAAGTCTTGAGCGCATGGACAGTCGACCATGTCGCGCATGATAATTTATGCTGTTCTTGTTGAAGTCAGGAATATTTAAGAAAAACGCAAATCATTTTAGGCGCATTGTTTTCCAAAGCATATACGATTGCAACATTCTCTAATGATGTCTTGCTAATGTTTGTTTGGTTTTTATTTTGCAGAGATCCTTCACTCTCATCTTGCAAGCGGTGGATAACAACAACTTCTCTGATCCAGGTTGGTTACTTATTAACCCACTTACTTAAAATTATCCCATTCCACCGCGACATGAAGGAAATATCTACCTCAATCACTCAATTCTACATTAATCACACTTAAGTCCTATTAAATGTACCTTTCTGCAGTGGGTGATTACTTAAAATTATTCCCCCCTCGGGGCTGATACCGCGCGTGCGCGTGACTACCTGCTACCAGTTGATAAAGATTGAAATCGCTCGGTCGCCTAAGGGTAGCTTCGCCTCCTCTTGGTTTGTTTATCCATTGCAGCGTGTGCCAACACCAACGGCGCGTAATGTATGTACATTAAACGGACACGGAACACCCTTAGGAGAAACGTGCTCCACATTTTCAGCCAACGACTGCAACCGATCGGTAAGCGTACATTATGCGAGCTTCGATGCCTTGGAGTGTCTCGGGCAAAGTTTATCATTCGTACATCTCGTAAAAGCTTTCATGGCTGTGTGGCTTGATAAAGACCACGGAGCTGTATGCTACTGTGTTACAGCAATTGCAGCAGTTGAAAACCCAGTATAGCATGGCGAATGAACGATAACTTCTTCACGACGGACAATTGAGCGTCGCCCACGTGGGTACTTGACTGTTTGGAACCAGCCAACAAGCACCGCAAGTGCCGAGAAAATCATCTGATAATTTTAATATATTAGGAAACGCGTTGGATGCTTCAAAATGGAGTGTCTTCTCGACACCTTTACAAAGCGCAGCTTTTTTATTTGGATTTGGAGATGTAAGAAGCGTTCTTGGATTGGTAGAAAGCCGTTGGATGGTTGCTGGGCTGTTCAGCGTGGGTGCAACAACTTACAAGTCAATTTCCATCCTGGTCGCGTAAACGGTAAAAACATCAAGACACCAGTGGAGACAATTGTCGCGCTGCACACATCTTCATCGTGTTTACAGCATACAACTTGTGTACCTTGGGCATCCTCAAGATAGCCGAAGAGTTGAGATTGTTGAGAAGTCCTTAACTTGCTTCTGGGTGCCACAATCCACTTGTTGGTTATGGTGCTCAAGAGGTGCCTTCAGCCATCTTTCCCATCCTACGCACTTCAATCTCCCATCAAATAAAAAAAAACAACATAATCAGTTTGACAGTGCTTTTGACCTCAAGATGATTTGTTTTTTGTTTAGAAATTAATTACTATTTCTTCTTGACGTTACAGCAACTAATAACCTTATTGAAGAAGCAACCTACTCTGGTATCATCGACCCAAGTGCAGATTGGCACACCCTGGACTTTCAGGGCCGCCAAGCAAGATTAACGTACAGGGTCCGGGTGCAATGTAATACCCACTACTACAATGCCACCTGCACCAAGTTCTGCCGCCCCAGAGATGATAAATTCGGCCATTATACCTGCGACTCCAACGGGGATAAAGTGTGCATTGATGGCTGGAAAGGCAACAACTGTGAAACAGGTAACTTATCTCTTCTATCTAGTATTGGAAATGGCGTGTGGAGTCTGTTACTCCATCGAGCTAATTTCGTCGAATCGCTTTTTCGTGATGCGCTCGTGATGCGGCCGCCATGTTGTTAGCTTAACCACAAGCGAGCTTTGCGCTTCGTGATCGACGAGCGCACAACAGCTCCGGTAATTCCCGGCCTCGCAGGAGGGAAGTGCACTTAATGACAATTAAGAAGCACCGCGAAGTACGTAGACCAAGATGAAATGGCTGTAAACACGCTATTCGCGCCGAACGGCATAGACGATTGGATGCTTTAATGGAGTGTAATTTTAAATCGGACATTGTACTGTTGTTCTACTTTCTTTCCGAATTCTGAATACTACTGTTGCATGTAATAAATAATATAGTTATGTTTCGCTTGTTCGCAGCCAAGTGTAAGGACGGATGCCATCCGGAACATGGCAAGTGCGACAATCCATGGGAATGCAAGTAAGTACCACCTGCAACAGGTTGTAATAATGTAATATTGTAATCTGGCTGACGAGGCGCGTTTGTTCTCCACGTGAAAACCTATTGTGGCAACGGTAAACGTCTCGACTTTTTCGCGCATTTCATGACTATATTACCAGAGCAGCATAAAAAGCCGGAATTGGTTATTGTGCCCCGAGTGCTAAATTATTGGCTTGGTCGTATTGACATGCAAACTCGGCGGCTGTAAAGAGGAGTGGGTTTCCGTTGCCGATGTACGTCGTTACAGTGCGTTACAGTGGTGCGTAATTTGATTTGCGCGTTGTTATCGCGCGGAAAAATTGTTGCTCTCATGTTGGATGAGGAGATGCAGCCTGAACTGGTCAGCAGGAACGGCATACATCGAGTCACGATCGTGGAGAATCTCATCCGCAACAGCCACCCAAGCAGCAAGCAGCCTGTGCTAAGAAAACCGGCTGCGAAGAGCATAAAGACCTGCAGTATATACACGTGTATTGTCCAGAAGGGCAGCGCTGTATTTTTATATGTGCCAGATTGCAAAATTACTGCGTACAAACTAATAATGTTTGAGTATTGATTGAGTGGAAGTTAATTAGATCATATTGTTTTGTTTCTTCAAGTTGCCGCATTGGCTGGAGAGGAGAGTTCTGTGACCAATGTGAACCGTATCCTGGATGCAAGCATGGATATTGCAATGGGTCTTCATGGCAATGTATTTGCGACACAAACTGGGGTGGAATCCTATGTGATCAAGGTAAATCAGTGAAAACCGTGCAACTCTTATACTTTTTTTGTCCTACAAGTAAAGTTGGTTGAAACTGCTAAGCGCTGCATTAGAGAGAGTCGGGTAGTTGTAGTCTTACTGCATTGCAGCGCGATGAAGTGAGAACGGTTTAGTCACTCAACGTTTCTCTAAAGGCTGAGGATTACATCTAATTACTGAGGATGTAAATAAACTTTTGACCTTAAACTATTGCTTGTAATGTATAGTATTACAAGTTTAGTAAATGTAGACTTGATTGGTGTACAGCTCAACAATAGGAATTAAATTAACCCTTGTTGAATGACACTTTACTCGTACAGATGTTATGTTTCCACGTTTTTGTTTAACCACCATTACAACGGAAAGGGTTGCGTAGTGATTAAATGAGGACTATCACATTAGTCATAGTCACACGTAGTCACGTTTCAAGTGTAGTACATACGATCAAGTGCAATGTATATTTTTTACTTGCTCACCCTAAATGTAATTGCAGCCAATGCAAACCCGATGTTTATTACCCGTAACACATTTTTGCCACACGACCCTAATCAAATCTCATCGCCCATTTGGTACACATTTCGCTTTAGCTTTACAATAGAGTTTTTTTTTATTTTCTACCCACTTGGATATCCCACATCCATATTCTGTCCTATTCAAGACCCCTAGACCCCTTCAGCTCCAATGGAACAATTGGGACAATTGACGTTTTTTATATTTTTAATGTCTCACTTCCCACACATGTGGTGGACATTTGGGCAAGTGCTCGTCCACGTCACGCACATTAATTCAGTTTAATCCATCTGTTGAATTCGCATGCTGTTTTTTTTTTTTACTTAATTTCTCTTTTGATGGGTAATATAAGTGAATTTATATATCTGCTATTTAGTTGCATTAAATGCAATGCGTCATGCGTGTAGGGTGTAATGTGTTTATTTCTGCTACACACACTCGGTGATTTATTACACGTGCTCGTGTGCAATATGGCGAGTGTAATCATTGCTATCACTTCATTTAATTCGCGCGACATGCGCAAATCTCGAAACTTGTGCTTTGAATATTTCATGCATTTCACACTCGGCAAATTATTCGAAATTAATTTCAATTAGTCGTGCTGCTATGGCAAAAGCGTGTGGATGGGGGCTTTGCTATTTTTTCCTCTTTATTCAGCTGCATATCGTTGCGATAATGTGAGCTTTCGCCGTTGTGCAAAACTATAAATTTATCCAAAGCATAAAACAACGTTTTATTTACAAGCCTCGGAGACTAATGGCCGTTAATGTTTGTACGAGGGAACACGTCGTTGGCAAAAGTTGGTAAACTCGCGAGAGGTGCTGGAAAAAATGGGCATTTTCTATTTTCAAAATGCAGCGTCGAACGCTAACAAATCGCTGCATAAATTACGAATTTACGCACATGCCATATAATCACATTAAAAGTCTATACTATAGACTGTATAATGTACACGGTAGATATAAACAGAAAAAAATGATTAGAGATATTACAGCTGCCAGGTCATAATCTCCTTACAGCTCTCCGAAAAGCAGCTTTGCAGACGGAGCTACTTAAAGGCTCCTGGCGGCGATAAAACTTTCGTTTTTATGAATACCTCTCCATTGATGAGAATTTCGAGTGCGGGGATTCTGTCGGGCGGGGTGAGAATTGTTACGAATTGTGTGGATTGGAAGGATGCATTGTGAGAAGTTACACACTGTTCTTCAAACAGGTGCCAATACGACGTTCACACACTCAACGGGGCTTCTGTTGCCCTTTTAATCGCCCTGAACAATTTAAAGTCCTTATTGGAGATAGGAAAAATCATAATTACACTTGTACAACCAATTAAGTAATAACTGTGCTTCTGGCTGGCACTCAACGAGGAAATGGGCAAAGTTTTTCAACTTGTCGAAAATTAATTTTATTTATTAACATAAAACCGGGCGCTTTGTGAAGTCACTAGGTAGGTGGGAGAAGACATCATAAAACCAAGAAAGGAACGCGTTATAAATTAATGTCGTCGCTTTTTATGGTCGCTGTAACAACGCGCAGCTAACAACGTTTCATTAGCGCGTTAGCTGCTTAAGTAAAAAAGGAACTTGAGCATTTAAATAATAAATTAGATCTTTGTATCGCGACCTAAACTAGATTTGCCAGATTAGACGTAGGGTATTTGTTTCTAAGCACGTCAGACTTTCAACATTTTGTTGAGATACGGTTGTTACGACAGCGCCAATTGCAGGCAACACTAGGAACGTGTGTGAAAAGACGTGGAAAGCACGAAAAGAAGTCGTCAGCTTGGCGTCGTGCGCGTATGATGATGCATGATGATGAAAATGATGCATCGACTGGACCCGGTGTGTGCGTTTTGAGGTCCTCACCGCAGCCACCTGTATCGAGATCCCACGGTATTTTGCTTACACACATGGATGCACGAAAGCGAAGATGCACCAGCGTCCAACACGCTTGTACTACTTAATATTTTTACTTGACAGCTGTCCCTATAGGTTGGAAGCTTCAGAAGTGCTCAGATGTTACTTTGTTTGTGGAAAGTTTTAAAGCTAGAGCTATTTAACCCTAAATGGATCTTTCTACCAGAGCTGTAACATTGCTAGAGGAATTAGTTGGATTGATCATATTTTTCAGCCATTGTGGTTGCATCATGATCCCTATTTTTATGTGCAACCCTATCTAGATGCGATTCTTTCTGTTTCAGATTTAAACTCTTGTGGGACACGTGAACCATGCCAAAATGGTGGCACTTGTGAGAATACAGCTCCCGATAATTATCGCTGCACATGTCCTGAAGGATTCTCCGGGACCAATTGCGAAGTAGTCGACAATCCCTGTGCTCCAGCCCCTTGCCAACACGGTGGCACATGCATGGAGGCGGCCGGCAGTTTCACCTGCGAATGTGTTCCTGGATGGACTGGTCCCACGTGCGAAATAGGTAGGAATCTCTTTGTCATTTACCCACCTGGAACCACTTAGCTACGAGTGGCGTAATTAAAATACGCGCCTAATTGTCAAGTGTCTCCAGTGCAACTAACGGCCGCGAATTTCCACAATTATTTACAAAACGCATCCGAGGCATCGACATTAAAATTCCAAACTCCGTATATGCTTACACGAGCATTATCAACGCATACAGTGTGATTGGTTTTGGATAAAAAGAAGCTTGTTTGTTCGGTGCCGGTACACTCATTACCGGCTTATGAACAACGCACGAATTTTAATTAAAAGCAAGTCAAGCGCCCAGAGGCCAACAAATGCTCATGTTTTTTTTTTTTTTTGTTTTCTGTATGAACCAACGTGCGTTAATATCGGATAGCCATAAGCTGTAGACCTGAAAAACGTACGATTAATTACGGAGTTACGTAAAATCTTAATTACGATCGATAGCGAACAGTATGCGGCGAGCGGAGAAATGAAGAAGGAAGATTCGTGATCGCGCGCTTCGTTCTTGATTAAAACTTAATTAATTTCAAACAGGGTTGGATGACTTGGACGTTGATCGCACTCGCTTTATCTGACTGCATGCTTATGGGCAAGGAAGTTTATAACAAATATTTCATTGATTATCGTCCAACTCATATCGATCCTGGGTCCTGCTCACTTACTGCTTTCCGTGTACGCATTATTGGAGGGCGGCGATTGGGGCGACGTTGAGCGAAATTAATAGTGCGCGTAAACAAAAATAGAATGCGCGCATTTGCTGGGCCTGGACGTGGTATAAATCAGAGGCTTTACCTAGCAATTACGTTGCGCGCACGACTTAAGTAAGTGCGCTGTGGAGCAGCCCCCCCGTTATTATATCTATTTGCTCGGCTAGAGTGCATCGGGAGACTTAATTATTGCGCCGCGCACTTTGCCTTCTTCGCCTCCTTCTTAGTTAATCTCGTGATATACAATGTGGTTTGAATACCCCGGGGCGGTTGGCTCTCTTCGGGGTTGGTGCTAATTAGAGGAATCCACAATTGCAGCTACTGTGGCCCTCCAATCTTCGGCAGAACGTAATAGGTTGATGGTAGTAAGCTGTTTTGTATTTTCATTGCTCGTAATAGATTTCAGCAGAGTTGATTTGCATCAGGTATATCCGGAGTGTGCGTGTTGCTTAGAGTTTTTCAACTAGCGTTGCTCTTCACCTCTGACCTCGCATTCCTCTCCTGCCACCTTATCCGACACGAAGTCAGCTCGCATTGCAGCCAAGTAAATGTCCTAAGCTCAAGTCTGTCTGCCTTCCTCCGTGAGGATTTTTCCTTCGACCGCAGTATCTATCTATGCTGTGCATAAGAAAGCAGTCCTTGCTGTGCGCACTGGGATGACAAATTTTTAATTGTTAATCGGACTCTCGGTGCGCGACATTTGCCTCTATTAATCACCCGGTGAAAAAATGTTTGCAAATTTCTGCCCGCTGCATTCTGCTTTTCTCTCGGTTGTAGCCATTCTGCAGCACTTCAACATTGCATGCTTTGTCGTTGCTGGAAATGGAACATTTATCCGTTCCCAGCGTGTAACCTGGTAATTTGAAGGCATTACTTTTGCGCTCCTCCCGCGGTGATAATGCGCTCGCAGCTCGACGCGGCGCGCATCGATTTATTAAAACGTTCGTGCACGCTGGGCGCGCGCGGCAATTGATCGTTAATAAATTAGCTCCGGTGCAGTGCTGCGTTTCGACAATTTATTTGCACGCGCCGCCGGAATGAAACGCGCACGCCCGAACTGGATTATCACTTTGCGTGCGATGCATGCGCGCGATCGAATCATGATCGATGTAGCGGCGCGCGTTTTACCGTTCGCGCGAGAAAACTCAATTGCGCCACGGGATGAATCAATGGTGCGAATGTGTGATAGGCGATTAGATGCACCACCCGGCTGTGCACCTTGTCGCACGGAAATAACGTGTGATGGGGGGGACTAGTCGAACTAGTCGTGCGTGGAAAACATTTCCGCTGACGGAAAAGGGATTTTCTTTGATTCCAACTACAGGAGATTTATTTTTGAATAATCATCTGTATTATATGTCTCTGAATGTTTTTTGGATCTAAATTTATCCACTCCATCGTCATCATTTGTGTTTTATCTATACAATTTGTGTCTCTATTCCAACATTTAGAAAGCTCTGTTTTCGTCGCATGTCACATGTACTTTACATGCCCATTGGAGTCGTTCATTCTGTGATTTTCGAGGTGCGCTTTTACATTCGACATTTTACAGCCTTCTTGTTTCGTGCACGTGATTATTTTACTAATGCCACACGCGCGGCACTCGCACCGTCTTTGTAAAGTCAGCCGCAGAGTGAAGTGTCTTAAGTCAAGAGACACCAAAGTCCTCTGGCATACCCGGAGCGCCCGGAGTTATTTGTTCTGTATCGTCGTAACATGTCGATCGCAGGGCGCGTGATGTGCACTTCCCGCATGTACGTACAGCACGCCGAGATGTCGCCAAAATGTACGTGCGCGCTATTTATCCGCGTTTTTTAAGCTCGATCGCCGCCGCCGCTTAATGAACACGCACGATGTGCACGCATTTGAATCATTTAGCAAACGCTTGACTTGCCAACATGTTGTGCTCCATCAGTAGGTGAAAGTCGCCGATCGCTGCAAAAGCTACCAATATGTGAAATAAAATATTAGATAAGATAGAAAAATTGTTTTATGCGTTTTACTAGCGAGATACTTATCTAAACATTCCAATGAAAGGCTGTAGCTAGACTAC
>JAODGC010042216.1:0-43392 GCA_027574925.1 Ecitoglossa quadriceps | reverse complement strand
ATAGAAAAATTGTTTTATGCGTTTTACTAGCGAGATACTTATCTAAACATTCCAATGAAAGGCTGTAGCTAGACTACATTGCAGCAGGAGAATTATCAGCTTGGGAAATTAATTGCTTCTCATTGGGAATGACAATTATAGCAGAAAATGAATGAATCTAGCCGAATTGGTTTTCCACCAGTATACAACGCGTTGAGGACTAGATCAAAAGGAGGACTGACTGGCTTAGCAAGCAATTGATTGAGCCAGTACGGCTGGTAGGATGTGCTCGGGCTTATTGACATACCAGATGCTTCAACGATACACTGAAATACAAAGAAAGACGCGCTGCTTGTGGAGAGATAGCAGTCTTTCAAGTCTATATTAATTAACCGGTGACTGCTTGAGTACGCGCGGCGCAAAAAATAAATCCTTTTGTTTGTGTTACAGATATTGATGAATGCGCTTCTGCACCATGCCAGAATGGTGGTACTTGCATCAATCTCGAGGATAGCTTTAGATGTGATTGTCCTTCAGCCTGGGAGGGCAACCTCTGCCAATTTGGTGAGTCAATCAACATTCCGATTTCTGGACTTTTTTGAGTGTGCACTTCTTAGCTCATCGTGGTGCATGGTAAATTAATACGTTTGTTTGTTGCATGATTGATCGATGTACAGACGCCAACGAGTGCCTTCTGGACCCGTGCATCAACGCCGTGGCTTGCACTAACCACGTTGGAGATTATCACTGCCAGTGTCGTGTTGGGTGGACCGGCCACAATTGCAATCAGAACATCAACGATTGCGTCGGCCAGTGTCAGCACGGCGCAACGTGCATCGATCTCGTCAACGACTATCATTGTGCCTGTCCACCTGGATACACAGGTACCGTCTTCTTCTTTATGTGCTGTGGTAGCTTAGTATTTTAGCGCCGGCGCACTTTAATTCTTTGCATACATTGACATGAAAAATAAAAATTCACTCAACGGCGGCATCGCGCCTCTGAACGCACACGCAAATTTCAAAAGATTTGGATAGCGATCGGCGGCGATGATGATATTTTACGGTCCTGCGATTCGAATCTGTCTTTGCGGAGCTCAGTGGGAGAGACCCACCTTCACACCAAGAAAATAAACATTGATCGCATCTGCCGAAACACTTCGTGCGAAACGCGCGAGGCGGAATAAGTGAATGTGTCATTAAAATCGCCGCGGCGACGTGTGAATGATGCGATAAAGCAAAAGCAGGGTGCAGGGCCTATCGCGATACAGATTTACAGCCGACTGGCGAGCGAAAAATATAACGCAATTAATTTTGGCAGGTCGCGATTGCGCCACGGACATCGACGACTGCGCCTCAAATCCCTGCAAGAACGGCGGGGAATGCGATGACCAAGTCAACGGCTTCCGATGCATCTGTCCCGTGGGATTCACCGGCCACGAATGTGAGGTGAGTAGAAGGCACCACAAAAAATCTCAATTTAGCTTAACAATTCCATCTGAAACATTTCGGTAGTGGGTAATTGACAACGAGGTGGCAAATGGAATTATCCCTAATGACTGGGTGTTTAGCGATTTCCTTGGGGCTGACGGCACCGTTTAAGCGTTGGCACACGGCGTTTAAACGTGTAGAACGCCATCGTACACTTGTTCACGAGCGCGCAATGCGTGGTCAGCCTGCAGGGACAATTTATAAGAAGCGCCGTGCGGCGCGAGCCTCATCATCATAATGATACACAGCCCACCGCCTCGGTACACACTCCAATGCGCCACAATCACTGCATTCATCTCTTCATTATTTTATTGTTTGCCCCAGTGCTGCACACTTGCTCATTGCACAGGATGATATATGATTCTGTGTGTTTACAGAACGACCACGACCACTGCAGCCCCAATCCTTGTGAGAACGATGCTCCATGCTTTAATACCCAAAGTGATTACTACTGCCACTGCAACGAGCGCTGGCAAGGGAAGAATTGCAGTGTACCGCGGATTGTCTGTGATAATCCACCCTGTGATGATGGTAAGCAAACATACCACTTCCGGTTGGTGGATACCACATTGGAAGGATGTACTTAAATAGTCCTTTATGAGCATCGCGCTTTGATTTGTTAAACTCGTCGTTAAAAAAGAAATAAATTTTGGAATTACTCGTGCTGAACGCACGCTTGCGACCGCCGTGACGCGTCGGTTGACAGGCAATTTCTTGGTCTTCCTCGGCCGGCTCGGTTGGCGGTCCCGTGCGATGTATCCCGCTGCGCTTCGAAATGGAGCCCCGGCCCGCCGCGCCGGTAACGAGCCACAAGCCAGCGTTGCCATAAAGTGCAGCATGCATGTTGGTACATTACCGGTAAAACTTCTGCGGTTGACTTTCGGCTCGTAACGCGCCCGTTTCAGCATTCCTCCTAATTTTCGTATTTGGTGCGTGTTTGTAGGATTCGATTGCATGCTGTCGTCACTGGCTGGCGGGCGGCTCTCCGACGTTGACATGTGTGGTGAACATGGCCACTGCGTCAATCATCAAGGATTGGGGTATAGGTGTTCATGCAAGCCGGGTTATTCTGGGAAATATTGCCATGAGAGTGAGTCCGCTTCTAAATCCTTCCAAAATTTATTTGATATTGATGTGTCATAAACATAGTAAACCTTCATGTCTTTTTAATAGATATCAATGATTGTAAGGCAAATCCATGTGAAAATGGAGGTACCTGCATTGACAAAATCAATGCTTTCCAATGCATCTGCAAAGATGGCTGGGAAGGTTCTCTTTGCAATATCAGTAAGTCTTAATTCAACCTAATGACGTCTATTTAACTAATCTAACACTGCCTTCTATTAGATACAGATGAGTGCAGCACAAACCCATGTCATAACAATGGTACCTGTACTGATAAACTCGCTGATTTCCAATGTGACTGTCGCAATGGTTGGAAAGGTAAAACTTGCCAACTTAAAGACAGTCACTGCGACCATTCCACATGCAAAAATGGCGGTACTTGCCAAGACCTCGGCAATACATTTGTCTGTCGATGCCCCCCTGGCTTTGACGGTACTACATGTCACCTCTCCAAAAGGATCGCATGTAGATCCAACCCCTGTCTCAATGGAGGAACATGTGTCAACAATGGCGACTACTATCAGTGCCTTTGCAGAGAAGGTTTTGAAGGCAATCATTGTCAAGAAGACGTCAATGACTGCAACCCGCAACCATGCTACAATGGCGGAAAATGTATTGATGGTATCAACTGGTTTTGGTGTCAATGTGTTAATGGGTTTACTGGACCAGACTGCAGGATTAACATCAACGATTGTGCTTCGAATCCGTGTGGGTATGGCGCTACTTGTGTGGATGGTGTCGCTGATTTTCAATGTATATGTCCTCCTGGTAAACGAGGAAAAAGATGTCAATGTACGTGTCTTCAATCCTCCTCGTTTTTCCAAATACTTGTAATTATTGCTTTTTTGATTGCAGTTGATGATATTTCCTATCTGCCACTTCCAGGCAGTTGCAACTGGAAGAGTCACTTCCTAGAAAACAATTCTACGTGGCAACATGAATGTAATACCTGCATCTGTATGAATGGAGCAGTCAAATGTACCAGAATTTGGTGTGGGCTTGGCAACTGTCGTGCTGGCCATAACAGCCCCAACTATCTCTGCGATAACAACCAAGTTTGTGTTCCAATGACGGAAACTTGCCTCACTCCACCGTGTCACCCTTATGGGGAATGTAGGGACTTGGAAAGTGGGCGAAGAGTTAAACCTCCTTCACTACCCGCACCAAGTACATGTTGGCCTAATCAAGCGATCTTGAGTAATACATGCGCCAGATTGACTTTGCTAGTTGACAGGAATAAGCTCACTAAGGGAGTTACTGTTGAAGGCCTTTGTAATGACTTGAGAAGATTGCTAGCTAATTATGAGCTGGCAAATGACTTTCCTAATGATTTGGTTCTGCTCTGCGATTTGAAGCTGGAGTACAACGATTCCGTGGAAGTAACATTAAGTGGGAATGATGGGGTTTTAGATGGTATCAGAATTCTAGGGGAAGCAATTTCGCGGAAACAAACTTCTCTTCTGGCGTTGACGTCTATTGTGGAAGTTAAAGTGGAAACAGCTTTGGTTTCGGAAGAACCATCGAGTAACAAGTATCTCATTACTTTGGTTTGCTTTCTGATTATTTTATTGTGTGCTGCTGGATTATCTGTTCTATACTTTCTTCGTCAACGCAGAAGGAATTTGGGTCTCAGCGGAATGAACCTGTCCCCTAGTTCGGAGTCATGCCATAGGAATCATGAAGATGAGAAGAACAATCTCCAAAATGAAGAGAACCTGCGAAGATATGCGAATCCTTTAAAGGACGATGTTGGTAGTCTTGCTAGCATCAACACAGTTTCCGGTTGTGGGCTAGATATGCCCAAAGTAAGTGTGGTGCGTCCTTTATCCTCTCTACTACCCCACGAGTCTTCCAGTGAAATGCTCGAGATGATATCCGAGACCGAGTGCCCTGGTTCTCGAAAAGGGATGCTCGTTGTTCCTGGCACAAGCTCAGAGCATTCTCTGAAAATCAACGATATTGCATTCCACGATGGCCTTAAGCCTGCGCATCGTAGCAGTCAAATCATGCTCTACAAAGCGCAGAACCCCGACGTGCGGAAAAACACCGCAGCTTTCGACGACTCCTCCGGACATAAGGACTTCAGCAAGAGTGTGATCAATGTGAACAAACCACGGACATCAGCGCAGCACTCACACGGTTGTGGTAGTGCAAGCGCAGACGTGCTGACGGTGCTGGTTTAACACGAAAACTCGGCACCGATCGCGGAGGGGCCAGTGTAATAAATAGTACTCTAATTCCAATGTTAATTGCGAACCGATTTTCGATGGGACCAATCATGCTGGTAGCAGGCTGACCTGTGAGTTCAGGAAGTAAAAGGAAGCATGATGATACTCGACAGGCACACTTATGTAAATCGAGTCGTAGGGATGTAGTCGAGTCAAACCGATAAGCCGAATCTGTGACATATCTTTACATATAGAAAAATGTCATCATCTCGCCACATTGTTTTGATAAGTGATTGCTGCAAGCAAGCTGTTTATGATCTCGTGATAATATTTTAAAAACTCCAATGACGACTAATATGTATCTCTCGGACGTCACAAATCACGATCGGTTTGTCTCTTTAGTGTGATATTATTTAATACTTGAGTTTGTTTTTCTTCAATGCGCAATTTTGTTAGCGAATCTCTAAAGTTCTACTATTGTAAGATGCGCGTGTTTTTGCCTCAGCGACGCAAGGGCGAACGCATCGGAAATTATTTAATTATCATACGGCAATCATGATTTATGTTGAACGTGATGATTGGTGTAAATATTTTTGTTTTTTGATTTTTATAGCATTTTATGTTTTTGCGTATTTATTTATAATTTGTTCCTAATATAAATGTAAACTATTGTAGTTTATTCTAGCATCTCGCCTGGCACGACAAAAGTTCTATTAAACGTAAAAGATGTGTAAAGTTGTAACTGTTCTACGCATTGATAAACGATGACGAAACATGCAATTCGCTGATTGCGTTTTTCAGGGAAACGCAAGTCGCAAATTGAATGTTTACTTGAAATGAGGAATGGTTTGTTGGCATGTAGAACAAGCATTTATTTATAGTGATATTGAACTAAGTTAAGATACAACTGTACATATGTATATATTAAGAGATTATTAATTGATTAAGCGACTAATAACGTCACCTTTATAGAAAATTAGCATATTGATATTATTGTAATTAATGATATGTAAGTGACGGCGCATGTTGAGTTTTTGTGTCTTATTTGCGCGTACTTATTGATGGCATTCACAATTAGCGTTCGTTAACGAACGTTTACGCACGTTGCGTTGATAATTAGGAATTCCGGGTGGAATAATATAGAAAATATCGTCAATTATCGTTACGACTGGCGGTAACAAAATGTTCCAAGTGACGAAATTTTAGATTTAATTAATTCTATTTTAAACTATTTATATTGATAATTGTATGTTGTATAGAAACCTTCTGTTCCCGGCTAAATAGTCTAGCGTTTAATTAGTTCGTAGAGTTTAACAGAGACCAAGGCGATAAATATCTGATATATAATTGATGTATATTATGTAAAGAAACAAATTTCATGATTGTACTAATTTTATAAAAATTGATTCAGATAAAAAATATTCAAAATAATCTGCGAGCATGAAATGAAACCAGAATTTGAAATAGACCCTCTGTTCTTCAGTTGCCGTGCTGGTCTACAACTTTTTTATTAAATTTGCGTGCAAGCAAGAATTCTTGGAAATTACTAAAATTGTAGAAAACAGTGAAAATTACGTGCAGAAGCAATTCTAATCCAGTGAGGAAATATTTACATTCGTCATTAGAGGACGACACCAGCAGAGTGTTCCACTAAACTAGTTCTTTCTCCTTTTCACTCATACCATTAAATCGGTCAATGGACATTAAGATATTTTGTGGAACGCTCATTAAATTATTAAAAATCAATAATTCGGAGCATATTTAGATAAATTATATTAATTCCATGATTTACCAATTTACTGGTAAGTAATATAGTTGAAGTTTGGGGCTTAAAATAATAGAATAAAAGGTAAATGATGTGAGCGTATATCGTATCGACTTGGGTGCATTCCTGAGTTATTCTGCCTGCACTGCCACTGCGTTAGACCGAGATTAATTTATGTTAATTTCAATCTAAAGCTTAATTGCGAAAATATGCGATAAAAGATTCCTAGGATACCTAATTGCTTAATCCGGATATTTTTAGATTGAAAATATAACCTGCAAGTGCTCAGTGCAGCTGCACAAAATGCAGCAAATTCAGTGTGGATTTAGTGAAGCCCGCGCATCTGCATTGATCAGAAACAGAATATTGGGTGTATCTGGTGTTTAACTCACTCCTTTCGGCAGTAATGTACCGCTTTTACGTCCTCTTAATAAAAAGGTGCGCGAAACAGTTCTTGTGAATCTGTTGCAACTTGTGGACTCCGGTTTTTTTACGGCAATTTCTAAAAGAGCATTACAATTGTGGCTTGATCACATGTTCAATTGAAATGCTAATTTACAGATTTGCCGTGGAGAAACTACAACAGTGCATATAAATCAATGCAGTTTAGTGGATAATGTAAGCATGGAACAGTTTATGGAAGAGTTCAACAAACATTTTGAATCTAAACATGGCACTGTTGAGATAACAAACAAAGTAGGAGGTTGTCCATTTAAGTTCAAAGGCTTCAAACCACCTTTACCACAAGAACCATGTCCACCTATTCCAAGTATTCCACCACCAGAAGATAAACCACCATTACCAAAAGAAGAACTCCTTCAGGAAGTTAGATTGGATTGTGTCAAGACTGAGACTGAAGACTTCCAACCAAGTGAAGAGGAGTCATCATCATTTGCCATAGATCCTGGCTTAAATGGGCATGCTTCTAATTTACAGTCTTTTCATGTTTTGGATGAGATTGAGAATGAATCAGATCATGGAGATGTTGATTCATCAGACATGGATGTACCTGATGATGAAATTGATCAGATGTTGGAAGATGCTTTGACAAAAAAGAGAAAATTAAAAGAAGCTGGCTTAGGTAACTAATCACACAACCGCAATATAATGTTTCATGTATATGATTATATATATATATATATATTGATGATTATTTAATGCTACAGAAGGTGAAACGCCCGCACCATACAATGAAAAGGAGAAAACAGTACTAATTGACAAAGGAAGTAATCACTTTGATATTCTTCCTGAAGGCTGGGTGAGAGTTACACATAATAGTGGAATGTACATCTATTTGCATCAACAATCACGCGTTTGTACTTTATCAAAGCCATATTTTTTGGGTCCAGGCAGTGCTAGGGTAACGTGTCAATTGCTGAAGTACTGAACTTTATCATAATATTGGACACTTTTTAGAAACATGACATACCAATAAGTGCAATCCCATGTCTCAACTATAAACGCGCTTTGGAAGCAGAACAAGCCGCGAAGAAAGATCAAGCTACTCAAGAACTGCCAAACGCGAAGATTGAGACGGTCTCCGAAAACAACAAAACGAATAATTTGAACCCAGAACAAGTTCGTGCGTACTGCGAGAGGCTTTTCCACTTTAGAACAATAAAAGTCACTCGTTTTAAGTCCTGGAGCGAGAGAAGGCAGTTTAGTAAGAAGAGGAAGCAAGAGAAGCAATTGCAGCGTCCAACACTGCCCGATGGTAATTAATTCTGTTACAAGACAGGGATATTACTATTTTAATATGTGTTTTCTTTCTAGGCACCAAATTAATCACCTTTCCTATCCAAGACACTGAAGGTGAACCTGGTGCTACAAAAAAAGAATGGATAATGAATCCCAATGGCAAATCATATGTTTGCATTCTACACGAATATGTTCAACATGCTTTAAAAAAGCAACCAACATATAAATTTAATGAATTAGAAAATGCTGCAATGCCCTACGCAGCTGTTGTATCAATAAATGAGATGCAATATGGTGTAGGCTATGGTACAAGTAAGAAACAAGCTAAATCTGAAGCAGCTAAAGCTACACTAGAAATACTTATTCCTGAAATGAGGTTCAAAATATCAACAGACGCGAAGACTGGAGGAGCTAGTACATCAAAGTCTCAGGATCAAGATTTATCCGTATGTACCTGTATATTATTAAAACTCTAACAAATGTTTTTTCATCCATTGTGCCTTATAGTTCTTCGATGAGATTCGCATTGAAGATCCACGAGTTGCTGAATTCTGTGCAAAGACAACAGAACCATCTCCTCACGATATACTCCTCACTTGCCTTCAAAGAAATTTTGGCGTTGGTGACTTGGAAATTAATTATCAAGGACAAACTCTCAAGCATCAGAGGAATGAGTTTACAATGACTGTCGGCAAGCATACAGCGACTGTAATCTGCAAGAACAAACGAGATGGTAAACAACGGGCATCTCAAAAAATTCTTCAAGCCTTACATCCGCACATCAACAACTGGGGCAGTATCCTCCGCCTGTATGGAAACCGGTCGATTAAAACATTCAAAGAAAAGAAGTTGGAAGAACAGGAGATTACACTGTTACAAAGCAAAGCAGCGGTCAATTCACCCAACTTTGCGATTTTGAATAAATTAAAGTTGGAATTAGGCAAATTAAAAGAGAAACGTGATGCAATCAAACCGATTGGTGTGTTTGTACCACCGGAAAATGAGCATATACCAAATTATTCATCTTCCAACTTGAAGAATGTGGACTTATAATAATTTACGTGTTTTAAATGTTGGAAGCAGAATATTTCAATCTAAATGCACTGGATTACCACTTATATTCATAACGGGCCATATTGCGTTACAAAATAATCTTAATGATCAATGATGTGCTTTATGTAATTTTACGCAATTTGTTTTTCTTAATGATATCGCATGATTTTCTTTAATATTACACATATTTGTCTCGTAATCTGGACCTGGTCTTATGTGTGGAACTTTCTCTAAAGAACAATAAATAAACTGCATTGGTAATTCTTGCTACGCTGGTAATCAAATGAAAATCCGATGTTCTTTTTTTGAAATTGGCTATGATCATGATTGACAGCGCCTCTAACGGATTTTTTTATAGCAGTCGCATCTCCATGTGAGCCGGGACATAACAGATGTCTGCGGGTGATATTAATTCAAAATTATGGCGAGTGAGGTGATGTTAGCGAAACATTTGGTGATATTTTTACTCTTAACGAGTGTTTATGCATCAAAATTGAACGTTGCTCGTGTTCTCCTACCTGTATTTGACGACATTTGTACGAATTTTACGCTGTATTCAACGGATGACTACTGCTTAAGATGGTAAGGTTAACTTTGTTTACAAACGAGATAATCGTTTGTGGCGTATATTTAAAATCTTTAATTATTGCAATTCTTGCACAGGACTACTACTCGAGACGATATTGTTCGGTTAACTCCTTGCGG
Organism: Ecitoglossa quadriceps; assembly: GCA_027574925.1. Classification (NCBI taxonomy): domain Eukaryota; kingdom Metazoa; phylum Arthropoda; class Insecta; order Coleoptera; family Staphylinidae; genus Ecitoglossa; species Ecitoglossa quadriceps. The sequence goes on along the minus strand of JAODGC010042216.1, from coordinate 33,409 downwards.
ATACAACGAAGAATTGGACTGCTCTCCCAGTGTTGTTATTACTACAAATACCAAGGACAGACATAGACTTACAGTAGATATCTTTGCTGAAGACCCTGTCACAAAACAAATTGTGAGATGTGTTGTGATTACTGATGCTATTCATTCTTTGGCTATTACCACAAAGACTAGAGAGTTGATTTTTGAAGAAGCCCCTGAAATATTTGAAGTGAGAGCATATGATAATCAAGGTAACTTGAACAGAATTCAATTTACATCTGCTATTCATTACTTAAAACTCAATTTATTTCATTTGTTATTATAGGCAATGAATTCAGCACATTAGCAGGAGTTCCTCTCAATTGGATTATTGCCCCCATGGGCAGTGTTAAAGATACACCAGTGCTGAAAATAACTCCATTTAAGGATTCTTCATATGGAACACCAGACAGTGTTAAAGAGTTAGAGGAGCAAGGAAAGTGGGGAGACAAAGTATTGCTGGAAGGGTTGAAAACAGGCATGTCCAAGGTGACTGTTAAATTGGCGAATGAACATTCCTATGGGCATGTTAAAAGTAATGAGATTATTCTGAGTGTGATTGCAAATTTGATGGTGCTTCCACCTGAAGTTTACATTATGGTTGGTGATGTGGTAAAATTCAGGGTCATTCAGGTGAGATATGATTGATTTGAATGTGAATATGTATTAAGTTTTATTTGAAAATTTAGACTAGTTATGGGAAAATGGAAGAAATTGATCTTAACTCTTCCCAATACTACCTCAAAGTCGTTGACGGAAGTATCGCAGGCACACAACATGAAAACGGTGTGATTAAAGGGCTTGCCCTTGGGGGGACAAAGCTTTATTTGCATGATAGTAACATTGCAATAACTCCTAATTCTGATGTCTTCCTACCTATGCCAAATGCGGTGATCAACGTTGTGAAACCTGCCTACATGATGCTCACTTTAATGCCATACAAAAATTGGATTACTGTTGTTTCACAGCAGCATGACATAGTTGCTGAAATTTTTACAGAGTAAGTTATATGTAACTATTTATGTTAATCTGTTTAAAAAAAGTATCTTTTTGGTGTAATATAGAAATGATCGTAAATTAACTTTGGGTCCTCGTGTTTTCATTCACACGACTGTTGGCGAGAATTTCCACGTTCAAGAACGGTCCACCAATGGAAGTTGGCAGACAGGTTGGACAGAAAGTGAAGGTGTAGCCATGGTTACAGCAGTACTGGACGGAGATGATTCATTGCAAGCTTCTGGCGAGATTATTATTTATCCGAAGATTGTTTTAACGCCGTCGGAGGTGATTATGCCGTGGGATCCATCAGTTCGACCAAAGTAAGTCACTTGTTTATTGTTTCTTTTATATCATCCAATAGGAAAGCTCGGCGTCTCGTAAATTATTATTGTTGACACCTGACATTTGTCTATTTTAATTTTTATTTAAATATGTGTGTAGGTGCGATACAATTATTTCTATTTATTGCAATTATTTATCAAACTGTTGGTCTGACTCCTTTTGAAGAATCGCAATTGGAAGATGAATATAAAAATGCTTTCAAGTGCAGTAATTCTAATAAGGACACACCAATTACTAAAGTATTACGCTCGTCCCATTTCTATGAGAATACTCTCTCTATGATTCAAATTGAAAGCACAATCCCATTAGCATATACTGGACATGAACACAATTATACCTTTGTTATAAACGTAGCAAACGAGGCAGATTATAATTTTACTCTTAATACACCAATCCTGGTTCACGTTAATCATTCAAAACCGACACTTCGATTCAACTTGAGCTTTGTGCGTGAAGTTGATTGGAATCCACGAGAAGAAGTCTTGAATAAAATGAACCCAAATTATAAGGGTTGTTATGTAAATGGTGAGTGTCCAACATGCGGAGTGGTTACAAGACATGGAATCACGTTTCCGTATAGCGAAGGATTTTGCTGTTCCTGTGTAGAATCGAAGAATATCCCATGTATCAATATGATCGAGAGTACAAACAGTACGTGTATAGACCACATGATAAATAGACAGTGTGAAAACTCTGGGGGGAACCGACCAGGTGCAAAGTATCAAATACGTGGTGGTCAAAATTGTGATGATATGTTTACCCCATCCGGTTTAGATCCAGAGCATTATCATTTAAGTGCACATTGTCTCCGTTTCTCCGGTGTTAATTTATCGGTGTATCAAATAAGTGATCCTGAATTGATTGTCGATTATGAAATGACTATTTTTAAAAGATTTGGAGGATGCAACTGGAAGAATACATACTGTAAATCAAAACATTTTGATTCAATGCACCATTGCTTTAAAAGTGATGAGACGGTATTGGAAGCCGAATTTGAAATACCAAAAATACGCAGTCATGACTTGTGTGGGCAATTCATATTAATGCCCACTGATGAAATAGAAAAACATACGAAAAACAAGACAGTATCTCGAAACGGTACTGTTGAATGGGATCCACAGAACTTTCTGGTTGTTGATTCTGAGATGCTTGGGGATGAGTGTGACAAAATTGGTGTCAGCTTTGAATCATTTGCAAAGCAGCCTTTAAGGTGTAATCAATTACGAGGAACATGTTTAAAGAATCAACCAAAGAGTATTTATGAAGATGAATTGGGGCTGATTACTTCGTGTGGTGTAGGCAAACATTTTCTCAAGTGTTTTGCTAATTTTTCTCGTAATTTTGATGACATATTCAAGTTTAATAGATCAGCAAAGAAGGGCTATATGTTGGTGAATTATGAACATTTAAATACCACACTCCATATTCGGGATTTGGTAACGGCTAACGACACGAATACAAGTGCAAATAATACCAACGCGTGCAATTAATTAATTATTAGCATTATTGTCAACGTTTTATTTGCATAAATGGTTTTGTATAGGTATGATGTCGATTTGAAAGCCACCGGGGGAGACGGGAAGTTTATATGGAGCAGTACCAGTAATAATATTGGCATTGTGACTCAATTTGGAAGGGTTCACACCCACAATATGGGTTCTTTTGAAATCTCTGCTGCTATGCAGAAGAATCATTACAACCGGGTAACTGCCAAGTAGGTTTGAATTCTTTTCTGTTTATCGTTTATTCTAAATCTGTTGTTTTGCGTTTTTTTTTTAAGATTCCATATATTACCTCCTTCTAAGTTGGAAATTGTCGAATTTGTAATGGAATCCGAAATAGGCACATTTATCTACCTACATGTTGCCTTGTACGTTAATAAGGAATCATATGATGGATCCATTGGTTCTCAAATTCCTGTGACTCGCTGCCAAGATCTAAATTTCAAAGTGCGCACAACAGACCCAAAGTTTGCGTATCGTAAAAATTCTTTTATTCCTGCAATTGGAACTGCATGCGGAAACATTGCCATCTTCAGTAGTGAAGTAGGTACCGGAAAAGTCACTGTCAGCTACCTATTAGGAGAAACTACTCTCCAAGATAGTGTGACTTTAACTTTTTTCAAACCGCTTAAGCTGTTAAAACCAACTGGTACTATTCTGTTAACGGTTGGATCTGCTACTAATCTTATTTTTACTGGCGGACCAAGAAGTCGCTCAGGGATGCAACAAATTGCAATTGAAACATCTGATGTGGATTATGTGGAGACCACAGATGTGACTGCTAAACATCAAATGCCACCTGAAGATGAGTATACTGTTGTACATGTTTTATGTCGCAAATTAGGCCATAGTAATGTAACCATGTCTATTGTGAACCCACCACTGATCGCAAATTGTCACAATAATGAAGCATCAACAACAGTTTTGGTCATTTGTGGCAAACCTAGAAAGTTAGAGATTCAACCACAGATTAAAGTAGCTGATGCCAATTCTTGCCCAATGGATTTAAGCTCCGAAAGAGTTGTAGTGCAAAGTGACGCAGAGATAGATCTCATTATCAAAGTCCTAGATGGTGAAGGTAGAGAATTCCTAAATGTTTCCAGCTTGGATTTTACTTTCTCTACGAGACCAAGTGACAAGGCTGAGATTGGTGAACCAATAAATGTTTATGAGAGTACAGGTGTCATTGGTTCTGCTGTGTATGCAAATAAAAGCTATCAGAAGGTATTACCTAAGATTGAGACTGGGGAGATTCTCTTTATGGCCAGTATTACTGGATATAATAACAATGTGCTACGCTTAAACAATATCCGGCCAGAATGCCCAAGTTTTGCCGATGAACACGATGACCTTCCTTCTTACGTTCCCATAAATGCTTCTATAACTTTGCTGATGGTTGATGATACTGTTGTGGCACCGAAAGATATATCTATCTACAACCATCCTTCAAATAAGCTACACATTGATGTAAAGCAAGGCTCGGGATACTATTCCATCAGCATGACTAAAGACGATATTGTCCAAGTGAAGTATATGGATAATAGTAGACAATTGGATATTATACCCATCTCTAACGGTATTGTGTCAATTAAACTTACGGATTTATGTCTTGTGAATAAGCCAGCACAGGTCGACGTTCACGTTGTATCCATTCATTCAATTCGCGCTGAGATGTCTGATAAAGTAGAACTTGGAAAGTGCATCACATGTACAGTTAGTTTACACGACGAATCTGGGAGTCTCATGAATATACCTAATTTGGACCTCATTGAAATGAACCACCTTATGGACAAACACATTACTAACATCGAGCGTTTAGTTACACCTGCTTTGGTTCTTGGACGAATGGAGTATGTTATATCTGGTACTGAGCTGGGTGATACGAAATTGATATTTTTCATTGGTGATCCCGATTTTGAGGGGTATGTTGCCAGCGAACCACTTCAATTGCAAGTCTTTCCACCGTTGAAAATACAGCCAAGGGTGATGACGCTTACAGTAGGCGCTGTTTTGCAGTATACGTGCAAAGGTGGACCTCAACCATCCACAGAAATGGAGTATAGGGCTGAGGATTATAAAACAGCTACGATTTGTGCACATGGTGTAGCAACTGGTCTTGTTGTGGGAAAGTCGAAAGTGTCAGGTAGAGCAGTAGGGTCAACTGCCAGTGGACAGAAGATAATCTACACTGAAGACACAGCAGAACTTCAAGTTATTAATTTATCAGGTGTAAAGATAAGTGCTCCGGCTACAAAGGTAAAGGTAGGGGCAAAGATACCGCTTTGGGCCAGTGGTCGACCTGATCAAATCACTCCGTTGATTCTCGCGACGATTAAACCACCCATTATGTTCTCTTGGTGCGTGCAGGACGCGCATATTGCGAGGATTTATGATGTGGTAGAGAATGTCAAGGTTGATGGATCTAGTCCAAACCTGCCTTTTGTTAGAGTAAAGGGACTGAAAGCGGGAAGTACTGTGGTTTCATTGAATGCAACTGTTGTCTATAACAAAAAAATGATTATTTACGCATCTACCATTGATATCGATATAGTCGATCCAATTGAGTTGATTGAACCTATAAAGATCCCCGATGTTTCGATTTATATTACACCTAATTCACAGACCCAGCTCCGGGCAAATGCTGAAGAGCAGGACTTTGAAATTACCTATAATTTAGTGAGTAACACTCCTGCAAGTACCGAAGTTCAGTATAAAAGTCCTGTTAGTATGAATCTTATTCAAGTATCCCGCACTGGTTTAGTCAGCAGTAATGCTTTTGTTGGAAGAGCAATCGTGCTTGCTACATCAGTCGATACTGCAGGAACCAGACAAAGTATTATTATCCCTGTGGAAGTAAAATCAGTACATTATATGATGTTGACTATGGGCGGTAGATGGAAATTGGCATCACACGGAGTATATTTTGTACCATTGGGAAGTGAATTTGAAATTTCTGTAGAGTATTTTGATAGTTTAGGGAATAAATTAATTGCTTCGGGGATTGAGACATGCATTAGGGCTTCAAGGAGTGACCTAACAGCAATACATAAGATGTCCAATGATACGTTTACAATTTCTACAAAAAAAAGAGGCATCACTGTTCTTCAGGTATATTCAGAATACAATGATAGAGTGACTGATTATGTGAAACTGAATGTTACTCAAGTGATTAATCCATATGATGTAAGTATATATGTTTCTAAAGTTTATATTTTTTAAAAAAACGCTTTCTTTTATCTAAAGACTGAATTGATTGTCGGTGATGTCATTTGTTTCCACACCCCGGTAAAAATGGACGTTGAATATAATTGGAGCTCTTCAGACCCATCAATTCTTTTGATTGATGGAAAAACTGGCGTTGCAACTGCAGTAGCTGTTGGCAAAGCGACGATTTTCCATACTTACCACATGGCGGCTCCGCTTCAAGTGACAATCTCTCCAATTGGCAGCCTACAACTTGTTGCTCACAATACCACATTTACCAATGCTCAAGAATTTAAGCTCTACATGACTTTGTTATCATCAGACCATCCACGAGTAGATAACTTATTAACAGGCTACGACTGCGCTGAACTTTTTTGTTGTATCCAAATACCATCTCCTCTTCAATGTATGCTGATCGTCGACAACGCCGCAATTTCTCCCGAATTATTTGTCGTTACTGCAAAGTTTGATATTCAAAAAGGAATGCATTATTGCAGTATCATGCCTACGGCAGATGCATATCAAAAGGGACATAACTTACCAAAAAGCGACGCTATGATGACTATAACATCGGGTGCATGCGAATCTGGCCCCAAGAAGGTAAGGCTGAATTTTGTACCTGGTGTGCAGAAACCAGAGGATGTCAAATTGGATGCAAATACTTTTGAGGGAAATTTGATAGTTCATGGTGCACCGGAAGCATTGACTTCGCTTACAGTAAAGAGTAGGGATGAAAGTGTGTTATGGGTTGGAGATAGACAGCAAGAGGGTTCTAAGTTGACTTTTACTGTATCCTTGCAAAGCACTGAAAATATTGAAATGTATCAAGGACATTTATGGTTGGATCTTGAAGCAGAAAACAGTGCACAACAATTAGCGGTAAGTTTAATTGATTTGTATTTTGAGATATTACATTCTTTTCATTGTTATATAATAGGTTGGGGTACATCTTGAAGAAGGTTCAGGTTCAGGCGTTTGTGGTAAAGCAGAAAGGTCACTTCTAGCAGTACTTCATAGCAATCGATTTGTTTTGACCGTTATCCTCGGATTTGTTCTCATGATTACACTCTGCACTTACAGTAAGTGAATTTGTGCATTATAAATATTTTTAAATATTTAATTTATATTCTCTGCAGCTTATTTGAACTATATCCAACCGCAACAATCAATCAACGTTAATGTGTTGGCACCATCATCACCAACGAGAAGTTTAAATATTAACGGGTCTATTTCACCAACAATGGTTATGTGTGAACCCACACGGGCATCACCAACAATGGACACATCATGCTATTGCACGAAAAGTCCCGAAATTCGTCGTAATCGTCGCTATTTGTAAATTCTTTTTATGATATGGGACAGCGAATATTGGGCTCAGCTATGTGCCAATTTAACAATCACTAATCTCTAAACGTACGTACTGTTGATCTGATTATTGCTTGTGGTCGAGGTATAAAAACAGAAAATTTGCCTTAAAACTTGCAATGTTGTACAGTATAGTTTGCAGCATTTTGTATTGTTCGGTTTTGGTTTAATACTTAGATGAATTTATCTACGATGTTCTAATCAACTTGTACGATTGACCTGCAACCAATGTGTTCATTGATATTAAAATTGTCGGTAATTTTCAACAAGTTTATAGTTCGTGTAGTGGTAATTACTGAATTGTGTTATTAGTCGCGGCCTGCGCGGTGTAGTTATATTGGGCCAGACGCTATTACAGACGAGTCGATATTCGTCGAGACAGCGGTCGTGTTGCAAAAAAGGGCTTTCTGGTGGAGCGAGTCGCGGCGCGTCTTTGCGTCGAGTCGACGGTGTCCCGCCGGCGAAATATCGTGTTTTGCTCCCAATCAGAGGTCCCCAAACAGTGTTAAACAACCAGGTATATTGAACATTTTCCAGCAGCAAATCCAAATTATCAGAGTTTTTCGAACAAAATACTTGATTGCTTAGAGAATCGTTTAAATGCAATTCTAAATTCAAAAGAGATACTTATCAAGTTGGTTTATGTGCTTTATTGATTAAAATGTTGTAATTTACTAAGACTTAATTGAGTGAGGGGGCACTGTCTAACTTTATTTTATTGTACACCACATTTTGGGCGGCACTGCCTCAAACTAAAAATAGACGCCGCGGTGAAGTCTACCGCCGGCTCGACGCGACGCCTCGACGCCGTCAATGGGGGGAAAGCACCATAAGCTGCAAGTCTGCGTCGACTCGACGCATGTTTTTTATGCAGCGACTCAGGTCCTTAGCCCGCTCAACCAGTTTATTCGCGGTCTCATTGCGGGCCGGTCGTCGCCTAGCCAGCTCGCAGCAAACAATGAGCAAAATCACCTCAGAGAAATTAATTCAGGCGGTACAGGAACGGCGATGCATTTGGGATATGCGGCATGTTGATTATGGAGATCGACAGAAACGGAAAACTGCTTGGGAGGAAATTGCCGGTATTTTTCTTTGTGGTAACTCGACTCCAGAGGAAAGGAAACAAGTGGGTATGTTATTCAAATATTTGAATAAAATAATTTGAAGTTCAAAACAAACGAATCCATTGTTTTATTGAAAGATAGATGTCACTACAAAAATATTTCTTTAAATTTAATTCCAATAAGTTAATTGTAATTTGTACATCTTCTTAGGAACTTCCGCACAACTTAAATGGAAACACCTTCGAGATCGATACGCAAAAGATGCGAAATTAAGAAACCTTCCAAGTACTAATGGAGCGCGACAAAAGGCACCTTACCTTTACAAACAGCAAATGTCCTTCTTGGAGGACGTTATCGACGCTTCTAGCAATAATAACGAGGAAAGTAGTTTTGGCAAACCATCAGCGCATCCTGCATATCACAAAAGGAGGAAATCAGACTCGGCGGATGCAAAACGCACTCCTGGTCAGAAAGAAGACTTACAGGATGATGATAGGCATTTCCTGCTATCCTTGGTGCCATGGATGAAACACATTCCTCCACAGTTTAAGTTCGCGGCGAGGATGGAGATGCTACAGTTGGCGAATAGATATGCGTTGGTGCCATCTCTTACTGCGATTACTGCAAGTCAAACAACATCGTTAACACATCCGAATTTGCCAATGCTTTATCCCCTTCCCCCTGCGATCTCGCGATCAAGTGAGGAAATCAAGTATATTGGGTCTGATGAGGGATCAGATGTAAGCTTATATTGATATTGAATTTGAGTAGATTAAAAAACCTGAAAATTATAAAGAAGCCCTGGAATTTTGCAATAATAATGCGTATTTTGTTAAATAATATATTATAAAAAATCAATTGAGTTAAAATTGATCATTTTTGGAATGTTGGAGTTGTAGTTTTGGCCGGAAGTTGTATATCGAACAGAGTTCCATATCGTATGACGTTTTCGCAGTGTTCAAGAATCATTCACGTCAACTTTGATAAAGGTAAGATGATCGCATTCTATGTTAGTAAATTATATCCCAGACTAACAAAACATTGTTAATTGCTACCCATCCATACCAAATTTAACATAAATAATTTAATAAGTCATCTGCCGCTTTATTCCGTTTCAACAATTTTGGATGATTCCAACACTGAGCATGCTTCATCGGCCACCGCCCATCGCACACACCAGGTGTTAGTTTAATAACTCGTGATTTATTAATGTACATAAATTTACAAATAAAATGAAAACTGCTTAGATGTCGATTTGATTTCAATCAATCATGATAGTAATACTTACTGCAATTGCTAATAAAAAGTGAACGACCCACTGTTTTATTAGATCACGAATTTTAGAACTTACACCTAAAACAATGTAATAATAAAATGTATACACTTTTCATTTATTTATAGTCGTTTTCGTTTGTTTCTCTGAGTCATGGCTGAACACTTCACGCCAGGTGGTGGCCGGGCAAGATCGGCGGTCGGCCCTCCAGTTTGCTGTAATCCAGATGGAATTCTTTCGCGACTTTCCGCCAATTTTGCGCATCGAAGAAATAGTACGTGCCACGTTCGTACGTTGATGTTTTCTCCATAAGGACGACACCTGGAACTTGTGTGATCCACACTTTTTCTTCCATGTGATAGCGCCAATCTCTACTGTACCTACAAATGAAGAATAACACATCGATGAGACAACATTTTGGCTGGAATTAATGCAAACAGCAACTTACAGTTCACTGGCCGCCGCAATTTGCAGCACGTCGCCGACGTTGTTATAGAACATAAAGAATAACAGGTCATCCTTATACCTATTCAGCTTCACCGAAGCCAGCTTGTCTCTTATCGCCGTGTTAATGAGATACTCTGGAGGAACATGAAAGTCGATATCTTGCGGGCGGCAGGGCTGTTCTGCCCAGGGTCCACCAAACGTAGGATGCAGGTTATCGGGCGAGTTGAGATTCAGACCTAGCGTTGTTAAGTCTTGGCCAAGGGCAAGCGAAACAAGGTTTGGATCAGTCTCTGCAGCTCGAATGAAGGTCAGCAGTCCTACGATACCGAATTGATCATTTACCATACTACCGGGTATATTTGTAACGAGTCCATCGGGATACGTTTGGATACCTAAAACACAAGGAATATTATTACACGACCCTTACGGGAAAATTAAGTAAGAAACACTAACAATATCCACACAAAACGCGCACAACAATACCGTTCATATTTAAATAAATTCCAACATACAATCCTACTAATGCAATCGTGCACCACATTTGAATTTAAATCTTTCAGGGACCCAAACAAAAATAACATATCTACGCTCAATGAAATTTCAAAATAAAATAACGACATTAAATCATCAACTGGGGGTTAGCAAGCACTAATGTCCATGTCAAAATAAACATATGGTTGGCCGCATCGAGATCAGCTGTACCTGTTTTGGAATTAATTTTTTCTGAACCTCGTTCCACACATCCATCACCACCGCCCCCATTGCCCTTATCGCCTACACCATTACCGGGCGACAAGCCGTCTCGGTTTTGTGTGCCAGGTAACGCAGGGAAGTCCTCATTCGACATTGTGAACTCGCTGGCCTCGGACGTCGGCTGCTTGACCATCCCCACGTAGGGCTTTGCGCCTGGCATTGGATTAGGCTGTGGAACATTTTCGCCGGAGCTTCGATTCGTCAACGAAGGAAACTCGCTCAGGTCCAGCAGAGGTGGCGCGTTTGTATCACCGGAGCCGAAGACTGTGTGGAGCGAACTGTAGCCGCCAAGGGCCATATTGCCCATCTGACTGCTGTTCCTGAAAACACATTCCAATTAGAAATCTAATTCTCGTGAGGAATCTATTTACATCTATCAATTGACATGCTTAGCCAAAGATAAAATGTATTACCATACAATACAATTCTGCACACATCCTTTCCATTTAAAATTACTACAAATGCTAATGCCTTGTTTTGTGAGTAAAATCATCTTCAATAACTGATCTATTCATGTGTATCGAACCTTTTATAACAGTAAATAAACTGACAATTAATTTGTTGTCATGCCAACCACACAATAAACAACAGCTAAGATCTAAGTCTTAATTTTACCACAAGAGCAATATTAATATACTTTCATGGCTGCATTGTCTTAGGTAACATACTGCTTTGATCACAATGAAAACAATGGCATATAATGGAAAAATTAAGTGATCCATGAACCCAGTAAACATAACATGTGCAGAAACAAAAGCACAACAACCCTTACCCAATTGGCAGTGTCCTCCTATCCGGTGTCGACCGTTGTCCAAACACTGGAGTAACATGACCAGATAGAGAATTGTTTCCAAAACTAATACTTGATCGAGCAAGGCTGTTGCCTCCTAAATTTCTCAAGTTCAAATTCGCCATAGCTATCTTGTGCTTGGCGCGCTAGTTCTCATAACGATTCCCAAAACAACAACGCCACGAAGATTCCGATGCAGACGATCCAATATGCTGGTTAGCTGCACACGGCGCTCCGCAAAGAAAAACTCTGGAGCCAGATGCAGCGTATTCAGCAGTGTGTACGCCGTTCGTATCCGATAGCAATGCGACGTGTTGCGTTCCTTGTAAATGCACAGAAGAGTGTTCGTTTGGTGAGTGAACTTTAAGCAACTCAGCGAACATTAAATGCAATCTACGTTCAACACAAATATCGTAACCTCTTGGAAAAATACGAGCGAAAATTCGGTGAGATTGATGTTTTTGTCCAAGTTGATTCCGCCATTACAATCAAAAGCAAAAACCTGTCAAGTTTGAGGACGAATCAGGTCCATCTGGTCTCTTCTTTACCGGCAGTGGTCTAACTTAATAGAAATTAAATTAGTTGAAGTAGATGTCGTGGTAATAAATTTGAATATATTCCAACAATTCCAAGAATTTTTTGCATTTAAAATAAATGGCATCATGTTAAATGTAATTTTTACTTTTGTTTACGTTTCAAACAAACTAAAAGTAACTTGTTTAATATTTTAAAATAAATTTTTTCACTATGACAGTTTGGAAATTCAATTGTTTATATGCTGAAGGTAATTAATTAATAACTTATTTAAAATGAGACAAATTTTGTAATTTTGAAGTTGTTATTAAAAGGTTGCATATGTTCCATATGGTCAAGTCATAAAATCAACAAAACTTAACCATAATGTCTCATGTTGACATTTGCCGTCGTTGGTCCTCGTTGGTCATTAGTTTTTCAACTTACGTGTACTTTATAAACTTACATTACTTTTCCAACATATATACTCTATAAACATCCCAACTCGTAAGACTGATTGGCAAAATTATTTAACGAAATGGGTTTATCTCGGCAAGAAATAAATCTACGGAGACTACTAGCAAAATGTGAATTAATGCTAAAAAACAACCAAAAAGACGAACGGTTTCCAAAGTATGTAAGCTCGTTAGAAGAAATGCTTAGGGAAGTGTTAAAATCGCCAGTAAAACCCACCGAAGAGAACGTATTTGACTACAAGAAGAAGATATATAACATCAAGGTAACACTTGGTGTAGATGAAGAGAAAGACAAAGAGTTCCTGCTTGGAGAAAGCAATCAAACCAAAGAACGAGATGAATTACTGGGTCTAAGACAAAGGAATATAACTAAGGATCCTGGTGGATTGGATGACTTGGAACAAGTTATCAATATGCACCAAAACTTGCATGAGAAAATAGCAGAAGATATGCTGGAATTGACTAAAAGTCTGAAAGAACAAAGTCAGCTGGCCAATAAAATCATAAAAAATGACACAGAAATTGTGAGTAGAAGTGCAAATCTTACAGATCACAACATGACAAACTTGAAGAGTGAATCAGAGAGACTCACAGAGCATTCCAGCAGGGCCTGTAAATGTTGGATGTGGACAATGCTACTAGTAGTTCTGATTGTATTTGTCAGTAAGTCAAAACCCAAGAAGCTTTATGAAATTATATAATTATAACCAATACATTTTAGACATGGTACTATTCATGAAAGTAATGAAGAAGAAATAATCACAAGTATGCTGAAATACTGGTGCAGGTTCAGTAGGTTTTACAGACAATAATTTAAGCAACTGAGAGATTCAAATCTGGTTTACTCTTTGTAAACCACCTATTAAAATCCAGCCTGTGTAGCAACTGTAGCAGATGTGGGCCAGATACCTTTTCATTCATGGACTGAAGAGCTCTGAAGAGATTCTCCAAGATAGTATCCAGATTAATCTGGATATCTTCCAACTGCTTGCGTTCGGGTGCCGATAATTCAGTATGCCAGTCGTTGGCAAGCACGCAGAAACTGTCACACAACTCCAGCAGGCAGATTATTATATTGTATACCTGAAAGTAATCGGCATTTATTTATTCCGTAATTATTATAATTTATTTTAATTACCTTAGGCCTCATTTCAAAGTCTAGGTTGGGCAGCTGAAGAAGATTGAACTGGGATTGTTCTTTGTTTGCCTGTGACATGATAAAATACATAATAAACAAACAGTAAATAGTCACACAAATGATGATATTGAACATATTTATCATTACCTGACTTAAGGAGATGACAAAAGTTCTGCTGAGGAGATTACTGACGAAAATTGAATGCATTCTAACAATGTCGGTGTATTCATTGACATTTTTTATGGCCTCGATGAGAATTGAAAATTGTGCTTCTATTATATCAACTTGGAAGTAATACTGGAGATTGTTTACTAAGAACATTAGATTATGGCGAAGACTCCATACAGAACAATCCCTAAAAATAGTTAAATTATATTTTAACTAAGTGGATAACCATGTTTATAGTAACCTACACTTTCTTTATGTCCATATGCTTTAACCATAGCTGATGTAAGTCAATATGTGTCTTCTTAACTCGCATCAAGAAGGTGAAAACTTTGTTAAACAATGTAATTACCTTTGGTCTGAAGATGACATGCAGTGGCCATTGTATTTCAAAGTACATTTCTACATGTCCCAGTGGATTTTGTGCTACAACAAGCAATTATTTCATATGTTCTGATTGTTCTCAAGTGACAACTCATACTAATTTACAATTTCTTACCATACTCAGCAGGTGTCATATTATAAGGCATCACTAATTCAAATTTCGTATGCGTATCATCACTAGTACTATAAATCTGCCTTGCAATATCCCCGAAAATGTAGTTCAAATTCTTGATTATGTAGTTGTCTGGAATTTCCGGGAGTTGTTCTTCAGCGGCGACAATGAAATGTTGAAATAATTCTCCTCTGCCAAGGCAGTAGTAGTCACGAATCATCTGTAGATGTTGCAACAAGTTGGCTTCATCAATCATAACCGTCCATAAATATTTGGTGAGCTTTCCACGGTAATGTTCAATCTTTTTCTCAAAGTGAGATGGATTGAATGGTTCATTTTCCATTGATTGGATATCTCTAACGCAATCAATGGCTCTGCCGGCCCAAATATCATTTCGAACGCGTGCTAGCATGCTGTCATAGCGCCTGGGATCATTTTGAAGAATCCATACCATGCGACCGATGAAGAGGATATTGTTGGCTGATTCAATTAGCATCATTGGGGGTAACATGTCAGGGCGGATCATGAACTTTTGAACTTTATGCGAGGTTTTTAAGATTGGACTTTTCTGTCAGAAGAATTACAGCAAAGAATGACTTGTGGGTTAACTGTGATTTTGAGTTAACTTACATTATAGTTATGATGTGATGAAGACATTGATACTTTATCAGCTTCCCAATCATAGAGAAAGTCACTATCATCACAGTAACAATCACAAATAAAAAACTCTCCATATGTATCATTGATATTTCCAAAAATAAGCCAGTTTGAAAGCTGATTGTAGAACATTTTGTTGACGGACCAAACAACTCTAAAAAATGTGAGGAATTACTAAAATTTGATCATGCATTCAATGATTATTCATGCTTACACTCTGCTTGCTTTTTCAAGTGGGGTAATGCCACAATCAATATAATTATGCATTCTCCCAATTAATAAACATCCATATATGCCTTCAGCTTTAATTGCTTTGATAACAGAATTAAGGGTGTTGAAGAGAACCATATATTTCTCTACTGTGCCTAAAATATAAACCAAAGCAAACTGATGCTGTCTCAGGAAAGTATCCTCCAACTGTAGAATCTCATCTTTATATTCTTGGAGGACTGTACTCAAACCAGAACAGAATGCCATCATGTATATCCCACATTTTAAAGGCTGTCCATCTGGAGTCTCATGTTTTTCTTGATCTTGGATACCACCACTTTCAGCTGCAATTTTCAATGATGAGAATTTTGTGGTTTCAATAAATGTTTCAATTTTGTGATATTCAGTTGCAATTGCCATTATGCGACGCAGAATCTCAATTTCGCCGGGGTGAACGAATTCTTTAAAATCCATATTTCTTGTTAGCTGAAATATTTAGGTTTTCTGTAATATGTTATTGTATTTATGTAGATTTAAAAGGCAAACTTTTAGTAGATGATCACATCCTCCTTTCTTTGAGTACCACAATGCAGCAAGACACTCATGGTTCATTGTTGATGATTACTTATTTTTAAATAATATATGCTATATATCAACGATATGAACTATGTCAAAGCTTCCTATTTGTTTTAATTTATGTCGTAAAGGCCGGTATTTTAAAACCAATTGAATGGGCTGAATGCAAGGCAAGGTGAGCTGTTGACGGCTGTTGACACAAAACAAATGCAATTTAGGGATTTCGGTTACGAGTTTACTTCGGTTGGCAAAAATTCCATCCACTATACGTGCATCGTCAGTCGTGCGATAGTGTTGTGCGGGCCGCTTGTGTTAGTTCGAATATCTTCCCTTGGATTGCTCGCATTATTCGCGGTTTAATTCTTGGCGAAACAAATAAACAATCAAATTATCTAATCGTTTTGACCGGTTATCGGTGACCGGCACTTGGGCGATGAAAAAATTCGTTTAATAAGCAAACGGTTTCTCACACTACTCGAGTGTCAGCTTGTGGCGGGTTTTCTGCGGTTTTGTGTTGGTGCATTTATAGGTTATTTGTAGTGGATTCATATTTCGCGATATTTGGACGAAGTGAAAGACAATATCTTAAGTCTTTTGTTTGTTTATTTATTTAAATGTACCCCGAACTTTGGTTGCTTGTTTTGGAGAGTGCAACTGGCGAAGGAGATGTCAGAAAACACGGATGAGTTGCGGGTAACAACTCGGAGCTGCTAAGGAGATGTTTGAATGTTCTCAATGCAATTCCTCCTTTACAGACTATGCTAAGTACTTTCCGGGTTTCTGAACTGCAGATGTTATTAGGCTTTGCTGGCCGAAACAAGACTGGGCGTAAAACTGAGCTTCAGCAGAGAGCTGGGGAACTTCTTCGTATGAGATCTACTTCAGTTCAACAGAAGATAAGAGAATTATATAAAACTATTCAGTAAGAAGGCAATATTTTAGTGCAGCCCAGATATTTATTAAACTTGCATTCCCTGATTGCAGGCAAAACGGCTCACTAAATCCCATTCCATCAACTTCACCATCACCATCATCATCAGGCAGCATCTCACCAAACATGCCACAGCATCCAGCAAACATTCCCAGGGCTGCTGTAAATCCATTTACCATGGATAACAGGCAGCACACAGTGAGGGTATACATTTAGTTAATTATTGTTATCAAATATCAACATCATTTTTGGTGTAGCAAACGCGTTCCGCTTCTGCCGCCGCAGCCTCTGCAAACTTCAGAATTCGTGATGGACAAGCGGCAGCAGCTGCTGCCGCCTCCTACTCCCAACATCAAATGTATCCACAGAACTATCACACCAATCAACAGTACCAGACTGCATCTAGGACAATCACACCGCAATCAAACGTCGTAAACATGAACACAACCTACCCGGTTCATCCAGACGTCGAATTCAAACGATTGCCATTCTTCGATGTGATGGCGGAGTTGATTAAACCCTCGACTCTGATGCCTATCAGTGGTAATCGATTGCAAGAATGCAGCTTTTACTTTCATCTCACTCCTCAGCAAGCGACAGATATAGCACAGTCACGAGATGTGCGGCACAACAGCCGTGGTGATTACTTCAAGCAGATTCAGATGAGGTTTTGTTTGATGGAGACTTCATGCAAGCAAGAGGATTTTTTTCCTCCTGGAATTGTTGTCAAAGTTAACAACAAAAATTGCGCTTTACCAGTAATATTTGTTTTTACTCTACAATAGTTTAAATGGTTAATTTGGTTTCTTATTTGTAGAATCCAGTTCCAACTAATAAACCAGGTGTTGAACCAAAACGTCCTCCGCGTCCTGTGAATATCACGCAGTACATCAAACTCAGTCCTACAACAGCCAATACTATTCATGTACAATGGATGCACGATTATCCTTCGAGGGTGTATGCTATCACTGTGTCTTTGGTGCACAAGCTAGCATCATCAGATCTTTTGCAACGTTTGAAAACGCGTGGTGTTAAGCACGCTGATGTTACTACTGGATTAAGTATATTTTCAACTAACATTGGCTGACTTGCTTATAATGGTTGTATATTTCTAGTCAAGGAAAAGTTAAATGAGGATGCGGACAACGAGATAGCTACCACATCTCTTCGTGTTTCTCTCATGTGCCCTTTGGGAAAGATGCGTATGAGCAATCCGTGCCGCGCAAGAACATGCAATCATTTGCAATGTTTCGATGCATCGCTGTATTTACAAATGAACGAACGCAAGCCTACTTGGACATGTCCAGTTTGTGACAAAGTAGCGCTGTATGATGATCTTGATATTGACGGATACTTTCAAAACGTTTTAAATTCACCACTTGTGAGTTCCGACACCAAAGAAATTCAACTGCATAAAAATGGCTCGTGGAGTGTACAAAATGAATCAAAACCAGCGCCAGTCGCCAAACCTGTTCAGAAGTCCACTTGTTTAGATGATTCCATTGAAATTATTGATGACGACGGTATGTTGTTATTACATGTCATTGCGATTTATTTGCGTTTGTCTTGTTAGATGATTCTCCAAGTTGCAATGCGAGTACGTCTGATTCTACGCTGAAGGTCGAAACGAAAGAGGAAACTGCCGATGCTCCGACATCTGCTGAATCTCAGCCACAACCAGCACTGTCAAAGAGTGTAGTTGATCTGACTCTCTCCGATTCTGATGATGATGAGCCACTTGCCAAGCGACGTGCTGTCATGACGAAGGCGGATTCTACTAATAAATTTTCAGGTGCGTACTAAGCGCTTAAATGTTGACACTATCACACAATTATCTCCTGTCGACATGCTTTTATTTCACCAGTATGATTTTTAGGATAATCCTTTTTTTACTTCCTCATATTTTCAATACGGGTGATTTGAATGATTGTAACATATTTTTAACAAATATACACTGATACATTTTCACACTACAAATTACTCATTTCTTCTATACTTCTCCCTGTTTCTTAAATAGACTATCATCACATTTTAACTCGGTTACAGACACCACAAGCATATCTTCCAGCAGCAATCAGTCCCGAGCTACGGTCACACCCGGCCCGCCGTCAGTTTCATCATCCGGGTTTCCTATCAGCCCATCGGGCGTGGTATATCCAATCAGCCCACTGGGGGTAATTGCGCTAGACAGTCCTTCGCCGCCACCGTCTTCTCCGCAAAACTTAGCGACCCCTCAGTCGCAACCCGCGTCCTGTATGATGGCAAACGGATCGTCTGTTCAAACATCTCAGGCGCCTTTGTTTAGTCCTGGGATGCCATTTTTAAATGCAGAAAGTGACGGCAGCGTGCCGTCCAACCACAATAATTACTATTAACCGCGTGACGGCATTAAATGACGGCTGAAAGATACGAACAGTTCAATATATTGAACTGACAAGTTGGGAGTTCGTTTTATTGCACGCGTACATATTGTACGCTGAAAGTCTTGGAACAAAGATAGAGGGATAAATTCAGATTACGAGTGTCTATGACATACGCGATATTTATTTTTCTTGTTTAGGTGATAAGTGGAGGAGATTTCCGATAGCCAAGTGAAATCATCCAATAGGGTTAATATTAAAGATACAATTGAGTTGAAGTATATAACTTCCTATTTGGATACTTCTGTTTAATAAATTTATTAAAATGAACATTTAAAGTGTGACGAGAATTTCTGGTTTAGATCAGCGCAAAATAGCATAACATGCCATGATTTATGAAGTTAAGCAAATGATGAAAATGAAAAAGGAAAGTTGGATATGTTGTGATATCGGATTTGCATGTTTAGCGTGTGTGTAGTGTGTTGCCTGGGAGCGCGCCTCGTTTGATGAATTGTTTCTGGTGCAAATGGTCCGTAATAGTTTAACGAGTTTACATGATGAATGCAGTAAAAATTGCGTCTAGACTAACAGCCACTAACAAGATAAGTGTGCATATTTAATGGAAACTAATTTGATTTTGTTGCAAACGCTGCCTCTTTAAGCTTTCCTGGAATTTGAAATGTGTGTTCAATTTCCTCTCAAAACTACAAAATATTTCCTTTACGTGTTCGAATTCATTTGCTTAAACTCTGGGACAAAATCAAATTGGCTCGAGTGTTTGATTGCAAGGTAATTCTTGATTTAATGACTTAATTATACACACTTGTCGAATCTGAACGCTGTCGGCGCACGGACGCGCCGAATTAATCTATGACAATTTTAATGCCCTCAATAATTCTTGCTTTCTTCAACGCGATGCACTGCATATGCAGGCACTCACACAATGCGCGTGCAAATGGAACAAGGTTTCCATCATTTCCACAACGGAAAAATTGTAATTCCAGACTAGACAATCCCGGCGCGGCGGATAATACCTTTCTCCTTGTTCCGCCAGCGCGCCTGCATTTCCAATAGGAAGTACGGATTTTTCAAGCCGCGCCGCCTTTTTTGCGCACTGCGAGGAGTATTCATCTAGCTCGCTGGCTGATCCAGACGTGGCGGCGGCGGCGCTTCAGTTCGGTTTTTGAAATACGAGTGCACCGAGATTATTCAACAATTCTAACCGTTCGAGTGATATCCACTAGATTTTCGCTTGCCGGCTGGAGGCAGCGCCGTCCAAGTCATTTACTATGCGTGTGCACTCAACATATTTTTAAAATTCAAATTACGTGGAAATTGCCATGGGCGCCGCGGGGTCTTTCTGTCTCCACAGGGAGATTCGTTTTGCGCTAGCCGGCATGTGTTGCGCCCTCCGGCTAGACGAAAGTCACATTTATTTCGTTTGTTGGAAGACACAAGCAAACTAAATCAACTCAGAATTTTGCATAGAATATTTCTAGTTGAGTATATTTTAAAGGAGGTTGCACAATGTTTATGGCTGAAAATTAATCACATCCTCGGAGAGCATGTCGGGAATTCCAAGTTGAAGCATTTGTTGAGAAACGAAAATTGAGAACGTTTTACTTCATAACAACAAAATAAGCTTGTCTTGTAAAAGCTTGTCTGGGGTAAAAGAGGAAGGAAGAAATTGGTTGCAATAATGAAATGCACACATTAAACTTTTTATTGTCTAGTAAGTTGTCTTGGAAAGTATGGCAAACGGAATTAAACGGTGGGAAACATTATAAAATCATTGAAAATGTGAATGAATGCAGTAAACTTTATTGCAAGTTTGAAAATCTTTCGTAAAACTTTTCTACATACTTTTAACTTCAATTTAGAACTTCTATGTACCTTTTTTTTTTTGTTACAATGTCATCAAGAACATTTTCGATTTTCTTACAAAACGTATAAAAATAGCCCTGTTAACAAACCAAGTTTTCACAGTGATTTTAAGGCATTAGCCTTGTATTCAACTTTGACTGTGCGCCATTCGTTTCTATCTTTGGTATTTCTTTCATTTTTTTTTGTCTTCTGTTCGACTTTTACTAACACAATCTTTCTGCAAAGTAGAGATCTATGTTGAAGGTGCTCCAAGAAGGTACGATAGGCAAGAGATCAGACAGCGAAGACTATACTTGAGCCCTAGACACCTCCTCCGTTATTGTATGTTATCGCCCAGCAAGATGATGCACCTGCCGAGCGCATTTCCCACCGAGCAGGAGTGCATGTGCGGCCACAAGATGTGCAGGTGCACCGGCCCCAGCAGCGGCAGCAGTAGCACCACCACCACCACCGACGACGACAACTGCTCGTGCTTCAGCAGCAGCGACAGCGACAGTTTTTAGGCACCGCCGGCAGCGGGCAGTCGCACGCATACAACACCGGTGACGAGCATCCTGACGACGCGCGCGATCTCCGCTCGCCACGATCATGCTCGCATCGCACTTGCATTTTTCGAGTGCGCACAGCGCATTTTAACGCAACGACTCTCCGTAGACGCAAATCTTCCACCAACTGGTAACCGATAAATTCCGCGATCTCATCTTTGGTGTATCTTGTGCAAATTCTCCAAACATTGTCCCCTTTGCCGGTAACCGCAGACAACAATAATTGCAACTCAACTGTAACCCATGATGGTATGCTTTGAACTAGTTTATTAATATAATTATTTTATACTTTAATAGGATGTGGCTGTATTTTTGACAATAGGTTTTGATTTCTCTCTTGGATGTTAGATGTGGATTTAAGAGTTTGCTTTAAAGTGATTTTCATTTAATTGCCTCTCATTGGATGGTCTCTACAACGTGCATTGCGCGGTTTTGTGCCTTGAGAAGATACAATAACAAAATCTAGGCTAGAGTTAGAGCGTAAATCGCTCGCACATCAGCGAATGCAATCGCATGCAGTGGGAATTCAGCAGGGAGCCGCACATTGTTATCGTCGGCGTGTTTTTCTTGCGCGCGTGGAATAGAAATGCCGGGCGCGCGTTGAAAGTTGTTGGTTGGCGGGACTTGTTAGAAGACCAGCAAGACTAGGAGTTTTATTGCGATCTCTTCGTCCGGCCGCGGGATAATCTACTCTTGGCTGCCGCGCAAGAAGTCCTCGTAACTGCAACGTTTATGGTTTCCGGTATTGGCGGCGAATAAATCATGGGCGAAATGTACGCGTCAGTAGAGAGTCAACGAGACTATGAGCGATGGATTTTGCGAACGGCGTGTACTAATTAGGCATAAAATGCGTTCACCCAGCGTCGGCTATGTCGGCAAATTAGCAGGAATTTTGTCGACGGGATGCGAAAAAAGCGCGTCGCATATAAAATTAATTTTTACGAGCGCGCTCCGAAAATACCGGGCACGTGCGCTTTTTTCGGCGCATCTTCAAGCGGATACAATGTATGCATCATATGCACCTCCACGGTGCATGTGTATATGTATGTGTGTTATTATTTTTTCGCGGCGACGAACTGCGCTCGTTTTATTTTTTTTTTCGGCGCGCTGTCGACATGCAGCGTGTCGTCATAAATAAATTCCTCGTCATCGGCGCACCTTTTTATCACTCACGAAAAAGTTCCGCAAAAGTGTGATTCATTTCATGGCAGAAACTGTTTCCCTTGGTCATTCAATTAAGAGACGTATTTTGCATGCATAAGCATACCTCACTGGAATGCATTCCTCATTAAGATTGGACATAGATGCGTTATAAATTAAGCCTGTTACCACCTATTGGAAGATTGCGTAATTTCGTCGTTTATTGCGCTGTCGGATGTTGGCGGCTGGCTACCAGTTTACTTACGGCTTTTAATTTATGCACACATTACGCACGTGCAATGCGCAATGCAACACTATCATCTGCTAACAGCAGAAAATCTCGCATCTGCGCCGTGGACCAAAAGCGCAATTCATCAAATCGGAGATAACAGGAAGTAATTCAATTAGTCTCAAATTTGTCCATCGCATCATTACGACACCGACATTTCCCAGAAATGCACACGAGAATCGACATAATGAAATTGTTACGTTCACGTTAAAACGCTCATAGCCATTGGAATGAAAAGAATCCGCTCTTTGATAAAATGCCAACACACTTGCTCTTGTTTATTATGTTTACAGCAATATTTATATGAACGCGACGTGATGCTTCTCATTCATTTACGCACGCAGGAAAATCCGAATCTAAACAATTTTCAATTTACAACTCGTTCAGCGCCAAGTGTGTCCCATTAGTAGTAGTTGTTAGTTGTGGTCTCGCAATTAATTTCCACCGCCTTGGTGCGCTGCACCTCTGACTGGCGCGCTCCTTCAGCAACATGAATTGGATGGAGAAAATGTGCCAACACTCGGTAACATGTCAAGCGTGTTGAGTTGTGCGACAATGTTATAAACTAGTTGGGTGATAAGCCCATGAAATAGTTGCAGTTGCGCGCTGTGAGATTGAGTTGAGTGCGTACATCACGTGCATGTGGTGCCTGTTTCACATGGCAACCGAGTGGAAAATATCGGTAGGAAAATGCTCATTGGTCATCTAATTGCGCATTGGTGTAATTGCCGTAATTGTTTCCAGTTGAAGTAACATGTTGTACGATAGTTGTCGGCAAGATCATAAATAAATTGAGTAAGATGTTCGTAGACATGAAAAATTCGTATTTATCATCAAGTTGAAAGCTTGTTAGTTGTTATGCACGGCTACATTAATTTTGCTCAGATGTCCACTCACATCCGCGTAAGTAAATTAATGATGGAACGCAAATCGCGCGGAGCTTTATTGCGTGACTACCCCGCATAGATTGCGACATTCCGCTGTAATTCGCCGTTGCCAGGATTTTCGAACGAAGACATTGTAATAAAACAGGATCATAAAATATTGACCACCGTGTTGGACTGGACATAAAGCTGGCGACGCCTCTTGCAGTAAATTTATGAATTTTTAATTTCTCGCGCGGCGCGTGCATTTTCTTTAATGCACGAGTGACATAATTAAATGCTGCCTTTCGACTAAGGAGGCAGCATGCGCTCGACTTATTTAAATGCGGATGGGATGCATGTAGGTATTCGGGCAGATCTGGAGCGTAAACATGTCAAATTACAAAACGATGCATGGCGTGCCTGCCAAAAAGTAATTAACGCGCCGAGCGCGCAATTAGCGACTTTTGTTGATTTAAATCGAAAATAGTTTGAATTCAAGTGACTTATTGTCAAATGATGTAATTCGCTCGAGTGTACCGGGAAAAGGTTTCTGTCTGGACGTTCAATTAATAAACAATCAGCACTCAATTGCGCTGGAAATAAAAAGCTCTCAGTCTCGATTTCAATGAGCGTGAAGACAAGTCAAAGAAGGAATGCGATGGTGATGACGACCTTAACACTTTGTTTGAAATGCATTTCCCCAAAACAGGCGCGTCTTTCGCAATCACGCTCGACGATTTGTTACACGCGCGTGTTAAGTGCACACATTCCTTTAATGGCATTATTAGTGGCTTGGCGCTTCTCTCCGGAGGAATCTTGGCTGTCGTCGTCGTCGTCGTGGTCGTCGTCTGCGTGGTATTACGCAAGCGAGAGACTCGTGCGCGCGTAGGTTTTCTCTTGGATTTTTCACATGCCAGCTCGTGCCCGTGCCGTTCGTTGCTAATTTATGCGCCGCGCACTTTTACCGAAGGTCGCGCTTTTGGGGCCGCTGCTGTGGCGGCGACATCTCCACGCATGGAATTCGGGGCGCGCGCGCGCGATGGAAAAATTGCACCGTTATGCAAATGCGGCCATCGCACCTGCTTGATTTACGAGCGGCTCATGTGTGTGCTATTGTTTCAGATCCGCGCCCGGTGCCGGCGACGTCGAGGGAATATGTAACGTGCAGCGGCCGCCAGCCCCCGGTGTGAGGGCGACTGGGAGTCGTGCAGCTAGCCAAACGCCGCCCGCCATGTGCACGGCCCCTCGGCTTACACCTTTACTTTTCCTCTTACATATAGTTTATAATTTTGAAACAGTATTAGGTAAGTGCTGCTTCTGCTGCTGTTGTTGTTGTTGTTGTACTTGGCCTTCCTATTGTTTTGTCTGCAAGAATTGCCCATATGCAGCTAAGATTTACGATTATACTATGTGCATAAATGTAATCGTCACAATAATACCCACTGCGGATCAAAGATCCTCCATGCTTTGATATTTCTTTTTGTGGCGTTCCTTTTCTACCATGGCCTTTTTCTTGTTATTAATTTGCCCTGCGATTATAATTGACGATTATGGTGAGCGCGCAGACTTTTATCGGCGCGCTATGCCGCAGGAGTGCGCAGGAGACTAAACAAAACTGATTCACGCCCGATATCGATAATTATTGCAGGCGATGCAGGGCTTGAAATGCGATACGTCTGCGTCGGCTGGTGCAATAATGCGATTCTAGCTGAGAGTCAACAACAACAACAACAACAACACCACCACCACAAGGACTTTGAAAATTACCACTGAAGAAACAATGCAGTGCACCTTTAGGGATTGTTTATAGTGGCTTTATCAGATTAGCACAGGAAACTGAAACTTAAGAATTTGTTTTTCTGCGCGACTACCAACTAGGCGTTTCCACTTAAATTCACTTTAGACTTTCAGGTAGGGTTTGTATACAAGTGATACAACTTGTGAAGATTTAGCTGAAATCTAGATGATTAGCTACTACTGGAAGAGTAGCAGATTATTTCGGTTAATTCCTGCATCAGCATTCGAATATTTCTAGTTGTGCAATAGTAAAGCAACGTTTTATTCTGATAAACATGCTAAACAGACAGAGACATCTTGGATTCTTTACGAATGTATTTGTTTCAAGGCATTCAGTTTTAAGCTAAAGAAAGTTTCCATGCTGTATGCATAAAACATATCAGCAGCGGGAAGTTTGTTTTATGCACTGGTAATTAAGTCCGACAAGACGATGGTACCCAGCCAGCTTGCTTACGTACCTCTCCGATGGGGTGTCAACAGATTGGAATCTGGCTGTTTTGCGCGGAATGTTTGACGTGGGCAGGAGCTGCCGGTAGTTTCCTGATGTTTCCGATACACCGGACTCACCTACTTACTTACTACACAGCCTACTACGCCGCGCTACGCCAGCAACGCACAAACAAATGCTAAAAATACCGCGTCCATCGTGATTGGGCATTTTTTCTTCAGCCACATTGGGAGCGCCCTGCAATAAGAAGGCGATGAAATTAGCGGCGTCTTGACGATTGTATCTCGCCGTGTGCATGATCCTCCGCGGTTGTTGTTGGCTTTGCGCAGACGGCCGTGTGTGCGCTCGGACGCTCCTGCTGGCCGCGGCTGCTAACTTACATAATGCGGGCCGGCCGTCCGAGGTTATTACCACGGCGACCTGCCCGACGTCTGCCTTCTGTCTACGACAAGGAGACTCGGCTGGTTCTTGCGGTCGGTAACGTCGATCGAGGAGGAAGAAAGTCAACGTCGGCTGCGGGCGAAAGAAGTTGGCAGAACGCGAACGGAAGGATTGCTGGCGCGTCATGCAAAAAATATTTGCATTGCATTGGGTGCAATTTTATGCTGGAGTCAATAAACCAAGGAATTCAATTTTATGAAAACAACATTCTTACGGAGCAAAAATTATTACGCTTATAAAATGAAGAGAAGTAATCTTCAGGAAATTCAAAAAATTCAACAACAAAAAGGGAAAAATTTTAAGTAAAGCATACATTTCATTCATTTGTCGTCTCTTTGCTTGGCGCAATTAACAATAGTTGTTTGTAGTTCTGTTAGATTTTTCCAACGGAAAGCACTCGATATATTGAAATTGTGCTCAGCCAATCCGCCGTAAGACTTTCGGAAATTTGAATATGATGTTTGCATTGCCATCGCGAGATTGCCGCAGGTTAGATATCGTTTGAGTAATCGCATCTAGTCGCTGCCGTATTTCTATTAATACTTCAAATACGCGCTAGCACAGCCACAAGCTACAAGTATTTGCTAAACTATCCAGGGTAATTGCTAGGTATTTAATGTTTGACAAGATAAACACGTTTACCCCAACGCGCGGAAAGCAATCCCTTTCCGGCGATGGCCATGATGAATAAGTGAGTGTACTAGATAGACACCAGTCAAAGACATCACAGTTTACCAAAAAATACATAAGCCAGCTGCATCCACCTTGCTATATTCGTCATTCGCAATTATTTCGTAGTCAACACATAATTATTATTACTAAGTCAAGTCCATTTACCGGTAGGAAACTAGTTTCATCTCTTACAAGGACATTAGATCTGATGCGGCCTTCACTTTGTAATCATCAGCCTTGAATTATACGCGTGATGGGTAATTAAATTGTGAAATATTTCCATGCAAATGAATTTGCTCAAGTTGATTTTCAAAATTTTGCGTCACCGTTTGCGAATCAATGTACCAGTTCCGCCTTCGCGTATAATTATGATTGAGCACGCATTCCGATGTTTAATACTGTAGTATGTATCTGACAGCAATGATGTAGGTAATCAGATGAGGTAGAAAAAGGCAAATATTTTTATGGTTGAGCGACGTGTGGCGCTTTGGCGATGACTGGATGATTTAATAACAACGCTCGTTGTCCTTGCGTTTTTACCTTCCAACTTAGCGGTCAAGGACCTGAGTGTTTTTGGTGTCTCAGATTCAATTTATGTAATATGGCAATTACATTCAAGGAGTATATAGAGTCGTTTTACTGGAGGTAAAACTCGTGTGAAGTTTTGGTGCACAATTGTTAGTCGCTTGTTCGTGTCATCACTTCAGGTCTTCATCGTGTCTTCACCGCCGACAGAAAATAAAATAATGCTTGTTACCAGTGAGTACTGTTAGATGCATGCAATGATCACAAGTGTTTATGCGTTGCCGTGAAGAGAAACAAGAACTCGAGCAGAGTCAGTTCCAAGTTGGAAAGTTGGCCGAGCAAGGAAAAAGTGCAGCGACAATCAGAGCCAACAATACGAAACGGTCGCGTTGAAAGGTTATGTGTCTTGTCTTGGGATGATCGTGACTACGCACCAGCCATTTCACCGTTTCCGCGCCTTTGGGAATTTTGAAAGCGATGCATTTGAAAGTTTCGACTCGTTGGTGCAAGAGCCGAAGAGTTTTTCTACATTTTTTTCTGCGGTCGCACCGTGTGCTTTGGAGCTCAAAGCCGGCAGGGATTGTTTATTCATAGATGCGCTGCGTGTTTCTAATATTACATTTATTATATTATCTCTATCATTATACGCCGGTGCGACCGACACCAGTCGGCGTGCGAGCTTTTTACGCTCGCAATCGGCAGCAGCGTAATTGTGATGGCCGAAGCAACGCAATACACGTTGTAATTGCGATGGAAATCATCGTATCCCGCAAGAAGCATAAAACGTGCCATCTGGAGCAATATAATTAGAACGCGCTCCAACTCGTGCTATTGTGATTATGATGATGCGAATCAGTCAAAACAAAAATTCTATCTATGCCACTAACATTTTACAGCAAGTGTACACACGATTAAGTCGCAAGGAGAGAGAGAGAGAGAGTTCTACTTTAATTGCCCGGCGGCGGCGGCTGCGGCGGCGCGTTACGACTGCAGCACAGGTGATACATTATAGCGCAACAATGTTGCAATCAAATAAAGCTCCCCGACATGTAAATGCGGAGCAAGACCTGCGGACGGATCACGATCTCCGCCGCGGTGCGTCTTGCAATGATGATGTCCAATTACCGCACTGCCTCTTCGTCTACGGCGGAACATAATCGAGTCCGCGGGCGCACTGATACGGTTGTGGGATTCGTAGAAAAAGGCAGAATCGCGCGGGCACGTTTTACGCGTTCATTCTCGTACATCTCGCGTAAACGGCCGTGGTAATTGCACTTTATGCCAGCTCGTTGGCAGCGATTCCCGTTCCCATCGGACACCGGCAGACAGCACGGCGTTTTTCTTTCTTTTTTCGCGTCTATCCTGCCTGTTGCGCTCCTTCGCCAGCGATGTGCGTAATGCAACGTGCACTTACGCGTTTGAATTTACTACGAGCACGTTGAGGCTTATTCATGCCCGTGCTTCGTGCATCTTGCGGGATAATTTAATTCACAAGCGATGAGCAAAGAAAGAACAACAGGAAATGGTGCGGCGGGTAAACGAGTCTAAATTGATTCGTACATCTAACAATCTGCACGACTTTCAAGTTCTGCCTGCAACTCGCAACAGATGTCGAAGTGCAGATTAATAATATTAATACCAACGAGCCTAGGGTGGTCGCTTTACTTCGCCGATGTGCGCTTGCTTTTCTTGATTTGTTTCGCGGAGTTTCCTCTGTCGCGCATTAAGCTGCGGTCGTTAATACTTCGTTTGTTGCTGCGGTAATTGTGACGGCGAATTGCGAAATATCAGATTGGCAGCGTATCGGAGACGTGCAAATGGTGGGTTTTTAATAGGACAGGAAATGGTGGCATTAAAGTCTGCGATGTTCCGCTCTCGTACGATAAAGTTATAGACAAGTTTCGCTATCAGCTGCTGCTGATGTTTGTTTAATGTGCAATAAATGCATCATAGATGCATCTGGTTGATAATGATATATTTGAGATGATGCCGATTATGCTTATAATACGTCTATGTCAATTAGTATCGGTAATATACTAATCGCATTGCTTATTTTAATTAATTTCTTACATTTGCAATGGTAATGTGAGTTTTGTATTTGCATTAAGGCTTTCATTAATTGGCTCTCAAGAGGCATGTAATTTAAAATCTTGCTATCTAAAAATCACACTGGCAAAGGAAGCAAATTCACTCCGTAGATTTTTCTTGTTTCCCTCCCACCCCCACCCTTTCTTCGACATAAAGAACCTTATCTCATGCTTATTTCGTTCAAGGAGGCACGTGTTGGTCGGCGATGGTCCGCAACGGAAAATGCACCGAACTGATAAGCGAATCGTCAA
This sequence comes from Ecitoglossa quadriceps, assembly GCA_027574925.1. Lineage (NCBI taxonomy): Eukaryota > Metazoa > Arthropoda > Insecta > Coleoptera > Staphylinidae > Ecitoglossa > Ecitoglossa quadriceps. Next base: position 3,184 of record JAODGC010042216.1, on the reverse strand, counting down.
CTAAAGAAGAATGCTGTGGTCGGTTCAGCATCGCCACCGCATGGTCCGGTGAGCAGCACGACCCAGGTGCACTCTTCTTTTGGCGTGTCTTAGGAGGAGGTGTTTCTTGTACGCCTTGTAAAGGTAAAACATTTAATGAACCCCCAACCACATCATCTACACCGTAGTCATTTGCTTTTAAGAATCCTGTGCTGGTATTGAATGTGGCAAAGACCGAACCTGCGTGGTAAAAGGAGGCAGACCTCGTTGCATATGCGCCCCAAAGTGTGGCAAGGAAGCTAAACACCATCCCAAAGGTCCCGTCTGTGGTTCCGATGGCCGCAGCTATCGTAACGTGTGTCGACTGAAGAAACGCGCGTGTCGACGACGTAATACCAACTTAAGTATCGCCTACTATGGTTTATGCCAAAGCAAGTTTTCTCTGCCGCATGTAGGTAATGGAATTACGAAGTGCTAACATGTATTTTTTTAGGTTCCTGTGATAAAATAACATGTCCCTCTGGCAAACACTGCTTGCTGGATCAGAATCTCTCGCCGCACTGCGTCAAGTGCACTAGGAAATGTCCTGCGGCGAATCCTCTTCGACGTCGCGTTTGCGGTGCCGACGGTGTCACATACCCGAGCACTTGTCACCTTCGAGAAAGGGTATGTCGCCAGGGGTCGGCAATCCCAGTTGCTTACAAAGGTCCTTGTCGAGCTGGTGCAACCTGTAAGAAGATCCACTGCCGTGAGGGGCAAACATGTTTGCAGGATCCAGTCATGGGTACACCTAGATGTGTAACGTGTTTGCATCACTGCAAGCCAAAGCATATGTATGGGCCGATTTGCGGCAGTAATAATAGTACTTACACTTCATGGTGCTCCATGATGCAGGATTCGTGTTCGAAACGATATGTTATTGAAACGAAGTATTCTGGAATATGTGTAAGTATTTAAACCTCATAAGCTCATCATAATGCGGATTTATATTGCACTCATATTTCAGCTGAACAACGATTTATACTGAAAATTGAAAGCGCCAACATGTCCAACGTACAACCTAATAAATAATCCTTGATATAATCATTTAAGATCGCAAGTATTCTTCTGTGTTGGTTTTAACATCTTCCTAAATAAAATGACTGCTTAACGATGTAAAACAAGGAATTATGTAAAACCAAAGACGAGTTGCAATTGAAACTATAAGATTTGCTCCTCGTGGTGGAAAAGTGCTCGGGTAATCCATATTACAATTAGCTGTTTACATTTATGAATATTACTTTTAAAGTAACGACCAGAGCGCGTAAGTTTTTTGTACATAGTTTTATTATTATTATTATTTTTATTTATTTTTGATGGCAATACACTTGTTAAAGTTAATTGAAAACTGTCCAATACTATGTCATACCAAATTAATCATTTATGGCATCGAATTTGACTTGGTACTTTGTGCACGCAAGTTGGATTTGATGTTTATGTTAATTTAAAATGTATTATAGAGTTCTATTCTTATTGATTAATTTGTAATCTATTTATTTACGAGCGCCTAGTTTGTAATTGACAGGAACTGGCAATTTTGTAGTTGACAATGTAAAACATAAAGTAATGCAATGTGTAAGTCTTTAATGTGTAACATTAGCTATATAATCGCAATTCACGTACGAGCAGTGAGAAGGAACTTAGCGTAAACATATTGTAATGTCAATTGTTTATTAAATGCATATATTGCGTTTTAAGATAGCGAAATAACGTTAGAGACAGTTCAATTGTAACCAATATATCATTAGAAGCAAATAAATGCAACTGTAATAAACAATAATTAGATCCTCATATATTCCGTGCTTCTGTTTTAATTCATGAAATTATGGTCAAATGAATCTTGTTTGAAGTTGTGACTTGTTGAAAACAATCATAACATGTTGCTTTGTTTGCATTGCGTCAAATTTTCTATATCTGTATAATTTAGTAAATAAATGTGGAAACTTATATTATAAACTTATGTACCCTTAAATTGTGTCATTAAATGGAATTGATTTGAATTTATATAATGGTATACAATGAAATGCGTAAGAAGCAATACGATCCACTGCGCGGCGTAGTTGCACCCCAGCCATCGGAAGGGAGAGGCGCGGTTAAGGGATTGTGTTATAAATCAAAATTTATGCTGTCTCCTGAGCGCCAAATAAACAATAACATTGCGTCCTCTCGTTTTCATATTGTGTAGTTGGACAGAGCAATGCAACCCAATGTAAAATTGAGAAGACCGAAATGGAAGTTCAGACAGCTTCGCAAAATACTGTGGCGCTAGTTGCGTTATCGACTTGACTGTCCCCAGCCGACAGAAACATAAACTAAGTGTTTGTTCAGAGCAGTGCATCTCAATGTTGTTTATTAAGCCCAAGTTAAAACTTTAGACACCTATCACAAAAAAGGTAACGCTAGTTGAATTATCGATTTATTTCCTTCTCACCAACAGCAAGTAGAACTAATATGACATTGCGTTAACTTCAACCGAGCTTCAACTATCCTCTTACGCGGCTGAAATGTTTCACAGAAAGAGATGTTCTTAGATTTAATGATATATATCTTAATTGTTTAAAAATTTGCAATGCATTAGCGAGTACGCGCATTTGACAACACTACATGTTTTGAACAGCGCGAGTCCACAGATTAGCCAAGTATCGAGCGAGATGTACGGCTTGTCATTGTTTTTCTTGACCGCAACCACTGCGATACGTTTCCACTGCGCTTATCTGTATTACCTCTATCGTCTGAAGGTACACACGCATCCCTTCATGTTTAAGTAATCTTGTTACAAACTCAACCATAATCCTTAGAATCCGCAAATTAACATTTAACTTTTAGGCTGCCATTTTTGACCCTAGAGAGTTAATTTAATTCGAAACCAGAAAGTGACACTTTTTCTAGTGGTAAATTTCTTTGTAGTTGCAATCATTTCAGTATCCGTATAAAGCCATACTATTTAATTCTATTTACTTCTAAAATGGTACATTATGCGCCGCCTAGGTGTGAATTTCTGGACCAGTGGAAATTTGAATAGCGAGGTAAACAGAAAAAAAAAAGAAATGGTCCAGCTGTAAAAATTATTTTTAAGCATTCTAAATAGGACAAAAAAATTAATTCATTAATGCACTTTGCTACAGCTAGAGCGGTGCATAACAAATATTGGATTATTATTTTGGAT
>JAODGC010041995.1:45086-57711 GCA_027574925.1 Ecitoglossa quadriceps | reverse complement strand
AGACAAGGTCCGTCTGTGTCTACTTACGTTGATATTACCTACGTTATCTCATCATATCTCAGTGCTTTTCGTAGATTTTTTTTATTTCTTATCACACTAAAACTGTGCATGTTTTAAGCATATGCTTGTGACTTTAAATCATAAAGTAAACTTTCTGCAGATAGTATTAGCTTTCAGTAATGGAATACTTTTTGGAGAAAATTAAATCAGTTAAAAATTATAACAATTTATATGCCACTAGTCTTTAATAGATGATACAACTTGACAGTGTTGAATCTACGATCGTAAATTGTATCGGTCCATGTCAAATGCACGTTACAGCGCGGAGCTTTAAAGGGTTGAACGTCAGAACGTCGGCCGCCGCCTTTAAACCCGGATTAAACACGATGATGATGCATACGGCATATTCAACACATACATGGTAATTTGATAAGAGCCTTCATCGCAAGCGCCAAAATCATCGATTTATCTTCTACTTACGCAATGCCATGCTGCGTGTGCTACGCTCAAGCAAACTTTGTTTCAACGATTGATATTAATTCAAATCAATGGTAATGCGGTGCGACGCAAAGCAATTGACGTGGTGCAATTTAAGGGGCAGGAACCCAGTCCTAAACCCCAAGCGGGCCAATGCAAACTTTGCGAGAAATTCGCATTCATAACTTTATACATTGCACCTGAGCTGGTCCAACGGTCATTTATTGGCCTAACCATGAATAACGACAACCCGTAAATTACACGCTTTGCCCTTCAATATTTACAGCTCGACTGGGTCATTCGGATTGCTTGGTAATCACGTGAGTTAACGAGATGGACACGAAATGAATGCGCGCTCTGTAATGCATATGATTTATATCTCGACTGTGAGAAACATCCGTGAAATATTTACAAGAACATTGGGTGCGTATGGGGAATGTCGCGACAGAATTGTTTAACACGCGCACAAAAGTTGAAAGAATTCTTACGCATTTTTGGCGAACATATGGGAGACATCCCTGGCGCATATGCTCGTTGTTCTTGAAATGCTTCCACAACGACGCATGGAAATTTCATTTCGCATTCGCAGGAAAAAATTCCGCGCAGGTCTTTGCCATTTTCTACCCGTTGCTTTACGACCGCATTTCGCCGCCTTCGATGCGTCCCTGATGTAAGTAAATGCTGACTATGAAATATTTCATAGCGCACAGTTAGTGTAGTAATAAAATAAGGCATATGTAGTGCATATGCATTATGTGAACCATACTGACCCTTCGGAAATATAAGGAAATTAAAAATCCATTGACTTGAATTTTGCTAAGCGATAAATTAGATAGTAACTGGATGAAAAATGTTAGCAACTAAGAATATTTATAAATATGCATTAAAATACTCTTGAATTATAGTAAGTATCACAATAGTGTCCATAGGAAATAAATTTTCAGCTAGTCATTTTGAGTATTGTACATGAGATATTTTAAAATTGTGATGGTTTATTTTTAGTGCTGAACAGAATTGTAATGAATATAAATTGATATATTTTTCCATCATGTGCACTAATGGAAAAAATTAAATACCGTTTTATATTGAACATTTTATTGTCATTAATATGACTGGCAATTATAGTATATTAAAAGTTAATTATATTTATTACTCAAATTATTTATATCATACTTCTGTGAACCGAAATGTAAAACTTTAAATTTCCTAATTTGCTGGGCACCCAAATTAGGTTAAATGTATCTTTGACACAAAAATTTAAAACTCTAAATAATTTCTATTGGAATCATTCCAAGCATACTAAGAATTTTCTATTTACTTCATTTTGCTTATAATTGAGTTAAGAAAATATGCAAAAACTTAAATGTTATTCCATTGTAATTCAGCCTTTCATCCAATTTATAATATTTCCTATCTAATATTATTCTTCACATACCATTTTCACCCAGTTCAATAATGTATTTCATGTTGACATAGCATTAATGCCAATTTAATCATTTCAGCATATGATGAAAAAGTTCAGTTTGCGTGCTGGTTTTTATTAAATTATTTCACCATCCTCTCTGCTGGTGGACAAATGGGCGTCACTCGCGGAGATAGTGTATTTGACAGTTTGCACTTTGTTACGTAGCATGTTTTGCGTAATATTCAATGGATTATCAAGTTTTTCCAGCCCAAAGGCAATTTTTATTCCGTCATTTGTAAATCGCAATTGACACACACCATATATGCATGCAATGCGTGTTTCATTTGCGAGATTCGTTTGCTTGGAACACAATCGGGCACATTTGAATACAAATTGTAACAATAGTACCAAATAATTAATTTTAGAGTGTTGTTGAATAATATAAACTATTACCTGGATTGCCATTAATTTGAGCTTGAAAATGAAGATAATTTGATAGTTTTTGTTTGCTGTGCATTACATGATGACAATCAATATATGTCGCATCTCCGCAATTGACCAGACCAATAATAATTATAATTATGTGGGTTGTGACATTTTGTTGAGGCTACAAAGGATAATCTATTCAGAATAGATTATTAATGTAGGAAACGCGTCTGCCAATCAAATCACATATAATATGATATATACCATATGTTCGTAATCTGTACAGTAATATAAAATTAATATAATATAAAATAATATTAAATTGCTTCATACAAATAAAGCATTTTGAAATAAATTTAACACCAAATGGTTTTTTGTTTATAATTCAGCATTATATACAATTTAATTATTTGTTGAAATAAATACAACCAGGTTATTACCGTATGGTTTATTTATCAACTGCTAATTTCCAAATTATGCCCCTAAGTAGAATTTGCTAAATTAATTAATAATTATTTCCTATTTTATGACTGGCTGCTAGTAGCATACTGTGTGTGGATAAATGCATCACTTCCATTATACAATGTGCTTGATGACGTAACCCCTGATGCGAAATATTTAGCCTGTTTATTGTGGCAGCAGGCTGCAGTTGGATGGCGTACGCGTTAATTACAATGTTGGCATGAGTGTTCGCCGTGTGCACCACCATCGCATATAATAATAATTGATGTGAATTGGCAATCTGTCAATCAGAGCTGGATGCGGACAGGAAAACACACGTGCGCGCTCTTTAGCGATTGGCAAGGGATGCGGGCGACACAGGTGGAGGCGGCATGAGGATTGCTGCTGATATGCGGCAATCAGCGAATGCATCATGTGCGCAGTGCATCAAATGAACAAAACTAATCGTCGACTATTATGCATTGTTGTAGGGGTAAACGCCCTGTTAACGCTGGTTACATTTGGTATGCAGATAATGGTATTACATTTGGTGTTTGGGCTACAAATGCAAAAAGTGAATAATAAAACACAAAAGAGATTGTTCATTTATATTCTTGGAAAGATTTAATAATGGAGCCAGTTTTATGTATTATTAATTTGTCCCTTGTTGTCCACTTATCATCACTCTTTCACGCGTGACCCGGAGCAGAAAGCTCCCAGAAAGATAACAAACATATTTACATGTTAACTAGCTAGAGACTCTAATTAATTTGCGCAGCATAGTTGTTTTAATCGGTGGGATCTGGTCGGAGGAAACTGCACTGCTAGCAAATATCTCCACCACTAGTCTGAACGCCCCCGTACCACTCCACACTTACAAAGCCTTGAAGCGCACAAGCACGATGATGACACCAGAACGTTGTAGTCTCTCTGTTTAAAATGTGTCTTAAATAGTAACCCTATTAGTGGTGTAATAGTGCGTGCAAGTTGCCTAATTTATATACATATTCCGGGCGTTGTCGGTTTATTCACTTTCAAAATGAGAAAACTAGGACGCCTTGAGGATGAAAGATCCAAGAAAGCAAGTTTCTAAGAGAAAGGAGAGAGTGCTGCAATATGAGGATGAGAAACTATAAAATATCCGCATTAGGGAAGTGTATAGATAGTTTTTTGACTTTAAAATAGAATCAATTTGATATCAAGTATAAGCATGCATTTATCAATGAATAAATTATTTAAAGAAACCATTATTCCTTAATTGTCCCCACTTCCCACCACGCTGTTCCAGTCATCTGGTCATCTCTAGTTGAAAGCATCCCTCTCCAGAGCTGGCATTGTGTTTTGGTTGGACAGCGTGTTTGCGCGCTCGCGGTGAGCGCCCTTATGTGTGTGTTGGTATGTACGGCATGTCCTTCGAGTATTGATCCCCGCACAGCGCAGCGCAACCCCTGACTCTTGTCCTTGCAGTTCGAGCGCTTGGTAAACTTTCGATGTGACATGGTCTCGCGATACGCATGCACGCAGAGACGGCAGCGGTGGTGGCAACGTGGTATAGGATACGCGTATACGAAACACTATCCGCTTCCTTTCGAGAACCTCCCGCAGGGGTGCAAATACCCTGACTTGCACGACCACATGAATTTTACTCGTGATACCCGACCTGATGCATCTCTATATGCTTTCCGAATTAATTAATTGTTTAATTAGACTGCTGGAGCATATTCTCAAGTGGTGGTGGTTACATATGTGAAAGACCTCCAAAAAAAAAAAGAAGCATTGTACAACTCCACCAAATATTCTAACCTCAAATTAAACTTACTTTTATAATTATCAATTAAAATACTATTACGTTTCTAACAAGAAAAAAATAATTATCAATCATAGAATAATCTAGAAATCTTTCAAACAAGCTACTTGTAAAAAAAAAACAAAATTTTTAGGGTTCCATTATAATAATGAGCACAAAAGAAAGTGTAGCTTAATATTGCATTGTTGAGTATTCTTAGACTATTTTGAGCTTGTAACATTGGATTTGGGTCTGGTGACTTGTACCCGTGTTGATTGCGTGTTCTTTTCTGACTTTTATGACTCGCCTACTCACAAATGCTAAGAATGACCGTTTGCTTTCGAAACACCGGCAACGTGCAGATACACATACGACAAGGGTTCGAAATATTCAAATTTATTGCGATTAAAGAAGGCTTTATTGTGGGACCATCTTTGCAGCGCATGCAAATCACACAGTCAATACCCAAAATAAAACAGGAATATTTCACACTTGGATTTATCATTCTACATGGTTTTACATAGTTTTCAATTAAATTTATATCTGTCAAACGGATGCATGTGGCAATTCAAACAGTGGATGAAGAGGATGGGAACACATTTGTCATCCACACTATTTTCATTGTTCTCTTTATAATACATTGAATAATATAGATGAACTTTATATAAAACTCCTATTTGAAGACGAAATTCCCACTAGGTTTCAGGTAAAATGACAAAAACGGACACTTGACTTTCAAATTGTGTTTGACTACAAACGAACGAAAACAATTGGCTTATCTCTATGTGACGTAAACTATTGTTTGCAATGTGCCTACATTGTGCAGAATTTAAATTAATAAAACTCGGGATATGGAGCTTACATGCACAATACACGTGAAGCAGGATTTTTTGCCAGAAAATTTTAAATATGTAAACGAATGCAACATTTAATAAATAACCAACGCACTATGTTGCTAAATATAGACCAATGTAATAAATGTGCAAATGGGATGATTTTTTTATTTGTATGTCAAACATTTAAAACGTATTAACAAAAAATGTATATTTTATATAAAATATAAATTAGTGAGTTGATTCATTATGACAGACACATGTTGGTTTCTGTATTTGGAATCAACTAAATTCCAATATAAATACATGGAAGAGACATATTGCTGGGAGCTATTATAGAATGACTAAATATTTCCAATAGCTATGACAATAGTTATAAAAATTGCAATATATGCATCTTCTATTTTTAGGATAACGGACAACGTTGTTGTTTAAGTATGCTTAGTTGATTTATAACAAAGTAATATAATTAGTAGTTGTAGTGGCAGTAGTAGTAGTAGGATATATAAAAATCATAGAAAATTAGCCTATGTTATAATTTCTGGTTATACTATTTTGCAACAATTGGTTATGAATTGATCACATATTGCAGATAGCGTCCCATTATTTGATGTCTATAATGACAAGCAACAGTGCACTTGTGATTTTTGTGTATTACAGCTAGATATTGCTGAGAAACCATTCGAATCTGAAAGATTTCTATGTTTTTCTTACTTCCATTACTTCAACAAGACTTTGGTTTCTAACGACACAATGTAAAATTTGATTGTTTCATTGAGATGTATTGAGAAAGTTGAAATCACCATCATTGTAAGAATTCTCCTTCATTATTCATATGACCAAGTTTCAATCTAAAAATAAAAATATAGTTAAAATTATTGATTTTTTAGTGTTAGCAAATTATGAAATATTACTATGCTTACGATAGCATAATTCCCATATTACTCATAGGTGTGGCTTAAATGCCTTTTAGGTTATACTCAGAATGTAACTTGTCTTTGACACTGACACTGAATATTTGAGGTTATCAAGACATTGCCGACTGGTTGTCTACTTCAGTTGAAGGAATCTCAAAGTAAACTCATTGCAAAACAATTCTTCATTCAGATAAAATTAATAAGATAACAATGGGCAATCGAACAAGTTTTTGACTATAAAATAACATCATTCATCTATTTCTGATAGTTTTCCAGGTATAGTCAATTTTTTTAAATTATGAATATTCTAATATTGGTTGATTTACAAGTAAGCAGTATTTTAGTTGAATGTTATACGTTTTTGGAACTAAAGACTAAAAAAGATATAATAACAGAAACGTGATTATAACATCAAGTATTTAGTGAGTGTTATAATCAACTAATATCAATACGAATAATGGACAACCTTAAACTATAGTAGTTTGAATGCATTTATATTTAAGTTTCACCCAAGTTTATTTTTATAAATTATCTAAGGCATGTACAAGAGCCAAATGTTTAGTTGCTTCATTATTGTAAGAAATATTATTAATATTGTGATAGTTTCTACAGTCATAACAATATGGTGAAAGTGCATTTTAAGTTGTTATCAAAGTAAATTCAATTTTCATTTATTGTTCAAGTGAAGTATTGTAAGTAAAACGTATTGGCATCTTAGCAAGTTAGGATCAAAATATATTCGTTTTCTCAAGATTTATTTTTATCGAGAAAGATTTCTCAAACATCCATTTTAATAAATATGTTATGATGAATAAAATCCAATTATTTAGTTTTATAGTTTGTCAGTGTTAGTAACATAAATGAATTGCAAGATGAAATTGAAAACTAAATGGTGTCTAAACTAAATGCCCTTAGACCGTGTTATAGTTAATGGTCTGGCTAAACTGACCAATATTTATTAACCAATAATAAATAATAGAATTGCTTGCATTGCAGTTATAAATCATTCTCCTTTTACTACTCCATTTCAAGTTTTATTTCAAAGCGTTCATTGAACCTATCACAAAGCGAACATTGCCAATTGTAAATTTTATCAAATATTTTTCAAAGATAATCTAATCTAAGTACTTAATCATTTTTATCGAAATATATAGTATGGGATAAATGTAATGGACGTTTACATGAACCTCGAAGGAAATCTGTTTAAGGGATAATTCAATTCTCAAACAATGCGTATTTGCGCATTTGGGGAAACTGTTGAAATAACCCACAAAATATTATTGGTCTAGCAACCCTCTTCACATTGTAAATGTGCAACGCCAGCGACAATGCTGACACTGACATCAGCGCCGCTCGCTGCTCGCAATTCCGCACACTAAACTGACCGCCACGCCAACAATTCGCCTTCACTAGCATTACTGCCGCCGCCACCCCGAAAATGGCTAAATTAATTAAAATATTCGATCCGCACAATGCCAGTCGCCCACTTCGCCGCAACCAGACTATCCACAGTGGGCCAAAAGGGCCAAAAGCATTGTCAACAAGCTTGGCAAGTGGGCAAGGAAAAAACGCATTGAAAGTGTATACGGAAATTAATGACTGTTGACTAAAGACACTCTCGATATCCGCATACTAAACCCAGGGCGCGTTATACTAATGCACGTTTTATTTTGATAAATTGAGCACGCGCGTGCGATGGAAAAAGTTGAGCCTTTTCCATTGAGGGCACCATTTATTAACACAACTGATTGCAAAGCGCATTGAACCAGAAGCCGAGAATAAAGCGTATTCATCAATTCCGTTTCGTTTGCATCACATTGTTTATTGTGTGATAGCCACAAATTAATCAATTAAAAATTATAAATCCGGCCAAATTGTACTTTGCCAATAAGTTATTTGCACCTGCAGTAGTTTCTATATAGTACCTAATTGCTAAGTGGGATGAAAATCAAAGCAGTCATTTTTTAATCATAAACGTAAGTGTGGAAGGAATGACTCCCAGTGAGTTGCAAAGGGAATGAGCTAAGCCGATGGAAGCCCGAGTGTAGGTGGTTAAGTGTGGATTCGCACGGCGTTCGCAAATTTCCTGGCGAAAATTAGATTTCCGGCCGTGCATCACACACAAGGAAATGCGAGCCGGGCGAAAACGTACCGGGTCAAATCGGGGTGCAGATTGCGAAGTTTGCTAGCATGTGAGTGTGTGCATGTGTAGAACACATAAATACATTTGTGTGTGCAATGGCATTGCTTGGATGCACACAGGATTTCATTGCATACACTATCTATCTCTATACCTACCCACTACTTCCTTCGGAGAAATCCTTTTAGATATACTGACCACCTGTCTAGCAATCTATTTTTGACTGTGAAGAAGGTAGAGTAGAAAAGCGTGTTTAAGGTTAAGCTAATGCTAATATACGATTGCTTTGCGAATTTGTTTGGTTAGAATTGTTATAGACTATATAATATCTTATTTTAATTATTATTTGGAAAATAATATGTTTAATGGAATTTGCTCTATTTCCAATACAAAATGGCCGCTGCTGTCAGAAAGGGACGTGTAAAGGGTTCAAAGTTTATTATTTAGTACTTGGTATAACTCTGGACAACCAAAAGCTATTAAAAGAAGTAACAACTATATACACTAAACTAAAACATAATCCGATAATAATCGAGTTACATGGAAGCTTAAAATTGTACTCTGCAACATGTCCGAACTTAACCTTACTCGACCACTTTCCTACAATTTTCTGTACATAATTCAATACTATTGATGATGATAAAAAGGCAATCCATAACTGAGCTAATCTTATATCAGTTCTTGTTTTGTTTCTCACATGGTGCATTTATCAGTTTTGTTTAAACAACAATATCTCTTTTCATTTAATCGAAAATGCTAGTTTCAATAATAAAACTCGCCGCTTTCCGTATTCATCCATCCGAGTTTACTTTGTTCTGCGCCTGGCGCAATATTCCCTGATTTACAATTGCGCCGTTGCGGCAGCTAACGATAGCAGAAATATGAACACAACTTCTTCAATTTTACATCACGCATCCAACGATCGCATGTAACGAGCAGTCACACACACGTTCTATAGTTGTGCAGTCTTTGTAGTCTGTGTTTCTAGTAGCTGATGGAATTACTTTTCGTTTCGTAATAAAATCTATTTGCTTGCTGTTAGGCAGACGGAAGCGTATTAGTAAATTGCACGCCATCTGCATTCAATACACGATCCATTTCTTCACTTCCATGTTGCATTCGTTATTGCTTGATTCATATTTAATAAACGTGCAGGCAAAAATTAAAATGCAGGCATGCTAATTAAATATCAGCACTGGCTTCTTTCTAAAAAGCCGACCAAGTCATGTTTCGGATAAAAAGATTCCCATCGTTGATTTGCTTGAAAATCTTAAGCAAGGATGGATGACGATGACACAAGCTGCCTTGAATTCCTCGAGCTACAACGCAAAACAGTCAAAAGGCAGCCATTCAAAGTTATAAAACAACTGGAGGCAGAAGTTCCCAAATGCATGCGAAGCAGGCGTGCTCTTAAAGTGTTCAAGGGGCATTTTTCCTCTCCTGCACGCAGCTGCTCAACCGCTTCCTTGTATTGTTTGGTAGATTCGCGATGATAACGACAATCCGGACAGACGGAAAAACCATTTTCGTTTGAGGGTGACTATACTACGCCTGTTCTGGTTTTGGAGCTTTTAACTTTCGACCTGGGAGTGAGAAAGCTGATCGTAGTACTGTAGCACCACAAGCATCTAAGGAAATTTATAGTTTCGCAACTTATTCGCAAGTTTTTCGCAAACAATGAACGTTTTAAAAGCACTCTGAGCAACTTTTGGGAATTGTATGCTGCGATAATACAATGTATTCATGTGTAGTTTGATAACGTCCAAATGTACATGTTATTATATTATCGTCGACATTCCAGAATAAATTACAACGTCTGACCGCAATTATCTTGCACGATACGAATTGATGTTGTACTTCGTCAACCTCCTAAAGGGTGCAATAGCCTTAAATGTGATATCCATATTGGTCTTTAATTTATGCTGTTCCACATGTGCGTTCCCCCTTTCAGTTTCCATTCCCTTTGCAATGGTTCACGCGCTGACGTTCATGGGGGCCTGTTGTTTATCGCGATGCATTCTTCTCATTAACTGACGTGACTTCGATTGCGTGACGTGCGCACAATGTGGTGTTCAACTGTACACAATGAATACATTTATTTATGCAAATAACGTCAAAGGTGCCTCCGAATATGTGGTATACATTTTTTGCAATCGTATCAATTACAGACTGTATTTCAGCGCCGCTAGATTTATGAATATCAGCAGTCTGCATCAGTTGCTATTATAAAGTTTAATTTAAAAAAAAATTGTTTAGCCTGCAAACGTATTTGCAAGAACGAGCTTTTTGTGCTGGAGCAAACCGGTAATTATATGCCTTGAAATAGAGAAACAAGCAGCTCGTCCATTTTTCACTTGTGGAATGGAAAGCTGATGTGACAATGGTTCATTCGCTTTGATTAATTCACGTGTAGGCGAGTGGAAATGTTGCGTGAAAAAGGAGGCACAAAGTAGACATGTTGATAAAGTATATGGACCTAATGAACATAGAATGTATGTTGTTTAGGATAAAGTTGACTTTGCAAATGTTATAATTAATTTTATTCCATTTTAAGAAGATATCATAGTTAACCTAATTGCAAATTAACTTCATGCACTTGGAAATTTGTAAACATTTCACTCAATTTTTTCCCAACAAAAAAAAAACGTATCAAACTGAAATATTTGTTCAATGAAAAAATGTATTGCGTTAATCCGTTGTTTATAAGCTATGTCACGGAAAGGCATATTCACATCAAACAAACACATTATCTCCATCAACACTGAATTGCCAGCTCAGGTCAAAAAGCTAAACAGTAAAAACTGAATGCATTTTTCCTCCACGGAGGCAAATAATGTTGATTTTACTTATTCATGCTTTACAATCAACTGGAAATTCCCCGCGGCCCAAGCAATTGTTGTTGTTACAGTTTGTCGTTTTTTCTTCACTTGTACTCTACACATTCTGGATTTTAAACGTAGCAACAATTGCGTAAAGGCATGCACATTACAGGCCGTAATTAAAAAGGACAAGCAGGCAAGCGGTTAATTGACGGAGGAAGAAGTACAGCAACAGCTATTTTGTTGGAGGGCCGTGGGTGGCGGGTGCTCTCGGGTGGCGGCTATTAGAGCGAAAACTACTCACTGCCCGAGCTGTCTTGCAAGTTAACATGAAGGTGCCTTATCAGACAGAAACGCTGCCAACTCTTCCAAGTTACTCCTAACCTCCCAGGCGGAAGGTGGCTTTTTGCCACACGGCGCCAGTAGCGGCGGTGGTGGCGGCAACCGATGGATGAGCTGCAAGTCCACAGGCGTGTGCATTGTGCCAGCCGGTGGTCGTCACGCGAAAGTACTTTGAAGCAATTTCTTTTTGCCCGAAATAAACGGTCGAGGAATATCATACCTAATCGTAATTTTCTACTGAGATGACTTAAGGAGATGCATCATGTTATGTAATTTGTATTTGATAATAGACAATTGGATTGATGCAATTGTACTGTTTAGGATAAACTTTTTTTTGGGGCAGCAAACAACTAAAATTAAATGGCAATTTCGCCAGATTTTCATATTTTCCGAGCATACCATAAATTATGAATCTTAGTAGGAAAACCACTAAAGCCAGGAAGATTTTATGCACATCTTTCCGTAAATTATAAATTTCTTTATCAATATACCCTTTAACGTTGATCATTTTATATCATTTGCCTAAACATGTAATGGACAAGTATAGTAAACCTAAACTTTCCATACTTATTCTTGATTTTTTCTATTATAATTACATGCAACTTCAAAGTTTGCTGAATATTAGTACATTTTTGAAAACGTGTTATAAAATTAACGTCTAATAAGAAAACTACTAGGCTTAGATGAATCGTGAATACCTTATTTCAGAACCAAAGAGTAGTTCTCTTCATTTGTTATATTTAATTACTACTCTATTAACAAAAGATTCTTTAAAAGTGAATTTAAAGATGGTCAATTTTAGATTTTTAAAAAATACACTTCTGCAAATGGAAAACTATTAGGACCATAGACGAACAGTTACTTTATCTATCTGTCTTAATTACATCTGAGTTAATTTATAATGCCTTATAATTAAATTCAATTAAATTGGACTATTTAAAAAAGTTTGAAAACACGCGTTGGAAAATGTGCTATGGTGGAAAAATTAAAAACATGCTCTTTCAATACTCATCAATTAGACAAAAGTAAATAAACTAAA
>JAODGC010041995.1:25981-40686 GCA_027574925.1 Ecitoglossa quadriceps | reverse complement strand
AAGCATTAATCAAAAATCTTCTTAGAACCCTTTGCAGCTTCGCAAGCTTGCAAATAAAAGCGATACAGCATTTGACACAACGACTATAGCACACTTCCTTTTATTCTTCTTCATTCATGGCTCGTTTCATATAATAATCGGATGAAAAAGTTAAATTCGTGTTAATACCTCTTTGAATTTTAAGCTTCGGTGTATAGGGAAAACATTACGGCAGGCATTTAAACAGATAATAATTGTACACTTATTATAATTATTCATGTATTTTAAACAGAACGTAAATCTTGTAAACTGAATGATTTATTGCTAGGTAGTTTTACTTTACTCACAACAATGTAACCTACAACTTTATGTATCAATCTAGATCTTCCTAATACCATGATTGTGGCCTGATCTTCGTCAATGCTCATTGTTATATCTTACTTCTCAATGAACTTTATGGTTGTTCACACGTAAGGCCGATATTTGTTGTGCATGTGTGGCATATAATAATATGATTTATTTTATGCGGAAAAATTTCCATATAAATATGTTTCTAAAGCTCACACGGACCGCATAAACACGCGGTCTCTTTAAACAGGTGTCAAATAATGTACAAGATATACTGATTATCCAATATCCAATTTCCTCCGCAGCTACACGCGCTGCGTGTCTGCAGAGGGAAGACCAAAAGGTCTAGCGAATGTCATCTAAATGCCTCCACATTTACATAACGGCCGTGTGGCGATGATGGCGTATATTGCCGGTGTGCGATATGCAAGACTCTGCTGGAGTCGCGGAGACGGTCGGAGGCCGTTAGACACGAAGCCTATATGCGGGTACAAAGTTCCCAAAATAAGGGACCACGTACTTATTTCCATGAACTTAACATATCTTCTAATATCTCCGCGTATGCTTGCAAGTTAATACTGTATTTACAAACGTATTAACTTCATTTTTTTCGTTTATTTTTCTCTGTTTAACTGTCTTTCCTGCAAGGAAAATATGTTTTCACTTTATAGACTACTGCAGAGTATACAAAGTATGTAATTTGTTTGGATATATTCAAGTATTTTTATGCCAACTCATTTCTCAAACCTAACTTGATTCTGGTTCCTTTAGTAACCGAATAGATTACTATTTTAAGAATGCAACGTTCTTTTACAATCAAAATATCTTCACTATTAATAAGCTGCTGCGCGTTTGCTTTTCAAAAGGTTCACAAAGTAGAGCTGAATGAAAGGATTCACACCATGCAAAAGTTGAATACAATTTAAGATGTCATGGTAACCGGCATTACAATTAATTCAATTTTCACAAAGCTATTATAAATTCACCTGGTAGTTTTATTCAAATTCATTCGCAATTGCAAATTGCAATTTAATATAACATTTTAACAAGTCTACTTAAATCAATAATTCAACGTAATTAGTGTGACCCTAAGTATATTACTTACTTTGATTAGGATCAAGTATTTATATCTCAAGCCTTCGTTGAAACCTAATTTAATTCCGGTTCCTTAAGTAAACCTTCCTAATTTTTTCGTAATTTTGTTTAGCAAAAAAAAGATTACAAGTATAACATTTTAGGTAATTAAATGGTTTTATTTCTTGTTAGCTCCTTTATTAATGACTAATTGCGCACGCCAGAGAAGATGTTATTATTCAAACAAGGAATGCCTGGAATGGTGAATGAAAAAACAAAAGCCCAGGCAAACGAGCATTAGATCAAGTACTCTGTTGCTTTGCTCGGAAAATTGGGAAGACAGTCGTAAAAATATTTTTATGTGAATTAAATTGCCAACCGGTCATAAATCCTGACGGCGGCGTATGGGCCTACGATGCTTCCAAGTACTGACTTCACGCTGCCACCGCACGGCCAGATCACCAATGCTGGAGGGTGAAAAGCGTTCACCGCAACGTGGAGACTAATACGCTAGCTTGGGAAATATTTCGTTTGCAAAGAGACGCAACCGCAGGATTTCACCTGTAAAAAACTCTTGCAAACAAAACAAATGTTAAAAGGAAAAGTTTACCACCTACTTTGTATACACAATCATTTATTTTATTCATTCATACTCATTGTCGACAAATCATTCCCACTTTCTGGTTGAAATAAAATTATTTGAGTTAAAGTCCAGAGATTTACTTTATTTTTGATATACAGCATAACTTGTTTAAGAAGTTGATGCCACATGGCAGTGCCAAGGAAAAATGTGTATTTACCTTAGAAATGTTCCAGCAGTCCTTAGCCTGGAAGCATGCCAATTTCCATTTGATTCTGGATGCTGAACACTCCTCAAAGCGCGTCTCTCGTTCGTAAATTGCTTTGTTAATTATGAATACATAAATTTAATTAAAATTGAAATTACTGCCGTTGCGAAAAGTTGATGTTCTCTCATTATGCTCGTTATAATCGTAATAGTTGAGGGTCCTCCAACAGGACTGCCGTGTTGTTGGATACGCGTCGGACCATGAATTCTGTGTTATTTCAAGCCAGCAGCTTGGAGTATAAACAAGGCCTTCTTCGCAAGTGAATATTTCGCTTCTTTATGCCAAGTGGATGAGAAAATTTTCGGCAACTCATCTACTTCAAGTAGCTACATGAAAGGTGGGCTATTTATGTTTCTTGAAACTATTGCAAAGTACCTTCCTACGTCCCAAGAGCAAATCATCATTATTAGAAGATTACGAGGGTAAACATAAGAAGCACAGGCTAGCTAGCTTTAGATTTATTATTATAAGATCCGAAATTAATTTAAATATAATTCATTCTTGGTTTATTCAGTGATTTGAAAAACATAGAAATAATTTCAACACCGATTTGTTATGACTGCCAATTTCGACGCCTCGTAATGGAAGGAGCGTAACAAGAGGAAGCAGACCAGAAACTGACCACAAATTACATAAAGGACGAGTGCGGTAGTGTGCTGTGAAGTCGTCGGCGCCGTCACTGCTCCGGATCAGATTGCGAGCGCGTCTACTCAACGAGATAACATAGGATCCGGCAAATTAACGGACCATTAAATGCCACTGATTCTTTATAAGCGCATCATCATGGCCTGCGTTCGTCTGGGACTCTAGACTTTGACGAAAATGCAATAAAGTAAATCTCCACATTTAACATCGCTATAATTGGACAGCAGGAGCAGCGTGCAATTGCATCCAGGCAATTTTTCAATGTCAATCATTTCGATTTATAGCTGCATTTTGTCGTACGTTTAATTAATGCAAATCTCTTGTGAATAGTAATTGATATTTAATTACCATTCAACTAAATACTCGCTATAGTATTCTATATCAATTGCTATCAACAAAGAGTTGTAATTGCAACAGATGGAGAAGTTAATTTCCAATAATTTAATAAATATATAACTTACTTATTAGATGGTATAATTGAGATACATTGTTATTACTAAGTAACATATATAATAATTTTTATTTAATTAACATACTTGTGTAGGTTATGATACTATTATTACGTTTTTTAAATCAGCAACATCAATGTTGGAATGCATCGCAATAGAAAAGGTTCGTACTATAGTACCTAGAGGGTGTTATAAAAAAAATCAATTTGCATTGGCAGAATTTCAAGTCATTGAATACACTGGTAGTTTACATTACAAACAGTTTATGACCATAAATTCAATAATTATCTGGTACTTGTTTTTGTACTTTATTGTTCATTTTTGAGCAAACACGGCAATCTATTGAACTGATGTTGGTAGAATTGTTTGAGTTGCCATTTCTAACGTCAACTGCCAAAACGAATGTTTACGAATGTGCTCGGAAGTGGCGCTAGCAGCGTAAGTGGCAACATTGTTTTTTGTATTGGAATGATTAGTTAACCATTGTGCCGGTAGGGTTTACTAAAGCATCAGCTAACTTAGTAATTTCTGGTTATCATCAAAATCAGAAAGGTAGTTAATTTTCATGGTGCAATTTCCAGTTTAAAAAAACATACCCGGTAGAAAAATTTCATCAAATATTTCCCGAAGAACCAGGAAATGTTGTAGGAATTATATGGATGCTTAAACGCTACTTGGAATATAAGTATTAAAAAAAGGTTCCATCCCCAAAACAAAAAGTCTATATGTTTGCACATGTTTTCCATTAAGTGATAATAGTGGTTGTAGAATTTATTACCTTTATTACCCTGGAAAACTGAAGAAGGCAATATACGAAAATGTTTTTATAACCTCAAATATTTACTAAGTGTCAACCCATCTCAATATAATGAGTATCAGATACTTTGTTACTAAGATCAATAAAACACTTAATTGCTATTGCTATCCATCTACATTAACTTCATCGTCTTTTTATAATTACAATAACTAAAGCAGTTAATTTCTGACTTGGCACAAGTGAATATTAATTATATATGATAATATGAATATTATACCTGTGTCTTTATTTGTTAGCCAAACATGCCAAATTCATAGCTAAAATTCTTGTTTCGCGGAAAATTGCAAACTGCAAGAAATACCAAGCTGATTGTTATCAATTGCTTGCAACCCAATCGATACGGTCTGAAAACCTGTTCCAGCATTGTACTTGTATGATACATTTATATCCATATTTTATTGGCACAATACCAATAGCGTAAATATATGATCGATAAAGGAGCAAAAATGTGGCTACACGCCCATCCTTGGTAGAGTGCAGGCCCAAATGCAACGTGGCTTGTTACACGTACACGTTGTAAGTACGGAAGCCATTTCTCTATATTGGAAATCTATAGCCCTGCGTGACGGATTTATAGCGAACTTTATACTCGGGCTATTTACCGAAGATTTAACGATTTCAACCTTTACAAATAACCAGCCGCCAACCTTTGGCTTACCCCGTCGCTCTCAACGAATGCATTCACCTTCGTTTCAAGATAATCCCTCTTAGATCAATACTCGGTTAATGCTTGGCCACAAAGCAAATAAACAATAAGCTATTATATTATAATTAATTTCAACGTAGTGACAGACAAGAACATGGCAAACTAAATCCAGCTGCAGGCATTTATATCATCAGTATCCAACAAAGAAAGGAAAACAATCCAAATGGACAGACACGTTTAATTTTTTATCACTTTTACCAAGGACTAATATTACACCACAAAGGCCTTTGTACTTTATATTATAATATAGTAATGAAAGTAATCAATTATCTGAGGCACAAAGAGAGCGGGAGTTTTCAAGTAGTAAGGTAAAGTCTAATAGTATAGTGTCAGTGAAGTTGATCAATGTTTTCAAACATATTCATTTTATACTTTATGAATTGATGTCAATTATACAAAATTGATGAGTACTAATAATATTTTGATTTGGTGTTATAGTCGCACCTACTTTCTAGTACTAAGTTGACGTTCATTGTGTTTATATCAATTTGCAGTTTTAATCATTTGTTATGATTTTTAAAAAGAAATCTGGTTGTACCACAAGAACTTGACACTTGAAGTCATATATAGTTAACGGACCAACGTTATCTTCATATTACTGACTTGTCATTCATTTGTCAAATATTGAGAAGTCATGCTGTGTTGCCGGTTGTACCTACAGTCAAGCGCGCGTGTGGTTCCATAGTGTAGTGGTTATCACATCTGCTTTACACGCAGAAGGCCGCCGGTTCGATCCCGGCTGGAATCAACTCTTTGCTATACCAGCGTTGTTTATACTGGTTTAAGTTAAGATATAATAGTGCTTATCATCAAGAACCTCCGGCCAGCCTCAAGTAGCGTTGAAACTAGGGAACACTCATGTGGGTCTCCACCCATAGACATAGACATGGTGTACACAAGGTTTCGGTAAGTAGGTTTCGATCACAATTCAAAGCCGGGTCTTTTACTATTCCTCTGATTTGTTTAATTTGGGTTCTTCAGATTTTTATACTTTCATCTATTTATTTCCTACATTTCTATACTTTAAATAAATTTGTTTCTTCAAAACGTCAATATATCTATATTTATAGCCCCATCTATAAGATCCTCTCCTTGATGTCCATGAGCCTAATTCACACAGTTAATATAATCGTGTAATGTCAATCCAAGCGTTTAGTGATGACGGTCAAACGATCACAAAGACGCACTTCAAAGACTCACAAAGCCGGAAAGGAAGAAAGGGCCCTTGTGTTCTTTCTATCCCAAGATCGACTTTCGTATCTCTTATCTCGATATGTCCATTGCCTCGTTCCGATCGTAGACGACCATTCGCCTATTTATTCGACTGCAGTGAGGCATTGACGAAGCGATTCCCTTCAAGGTATTACAAATCTTGCAACTTGTCTACGAGGGATAACTCCTGCCCATACCAATGCTAACATTCTTAAAGCCCTCACTAAGCAAGCGGCGATCCATAAATACTTCATAAAGCATCAAGCATAATCTGAAACCTGCAAAGACTCAATAGATAATTGGGTTAAATTACGAAGGCTACGATGACTTCATCCACTTCTGCCCACTTCCCACCACATTCTTGTTCTAGCTTTTTGCTGCATCTTTGTAAAGCGCAATTGAGTTCATCGCAACTAAACTTCCTGCTTTTCAGTTCACACTATTCGAGGGGGGCCTAAAGTGCTGTCGTCGCTGTGTACAAACAGACTGCTAGCACAAGTGAGGAAGGCCGTGAAACAAGAGGACTTCTGGTTCGACTCTTGCCCAAACGCGGATAATGCTTTGCGCTGCAGGAATTCCCTGCTTGCAGCAAGTAGTGTTTAGCATGTGTATGGACGGCAGTTAAACTTTGCGGAGGGTTAAATAGGGCGCGCAGGAAACAATTTCCTCTCTTGCTGCTGCCATACTGCTGCAGATGTATTTGTCAGGGATGATTTGTACTGCTGCAAGCGCTGACGACGTAACCGCAGACCGGACTCGAATATTTTCCCCACTTGCCCACTTCCACACCACCGCCACGCATCCCAAGCACGCACGGGCAAATAAATTTTTAACTTTAGAGTGCTGAAACCGCAAACGTAAATCAAAATTGTGCTTTCAATTAAGTGCATTCAATGCCGAGACGATGACTGCGTTAACTAAGGGTCAGTATGACTTATTTCAATTCAAGGATATGGAGAAAGTGCACCGCAATACATTTTCTTATAGCTTTATTTTTTCAACTCTAGCAATTACTAACACTCCTTCGAACTATATTATTATCATGAGATATTAGCTCAATTTTAGTTGGTTAGTCGTTGGTAGAACTTAGCGAAGGAGTAAAGGAAGAAAGAGTTAGAAAGAAGTTTAGCACCACATTCGGCATTTAACCGCACGCGTCGTACCCGTCTGCTGTTTGTCGGTTGCTGCTTCCATTAGTTGTTTATTGTGATGAAATAAAATTCTCTAGCCAATACAGCACGCTCGAGCGCGCACCCGCTTCGGTTGTGGCAACACGCGCTCGAATTGAACGCGTTCGACGTCGTCGTAAACATGGAGCACAATCGTGGGGCAAATCGTTGAGGCTTTTTCATCTCTACTTTCCGCACACAATTTTCGTTACCCCATCGGGCGTGGTAGACCCGTTGCCGTACATAAGCTACCTTCGCTTTGTACTCGTCGTGCCCATTTCAAAGGGAACACACTGGATCCACCGCGCTGGAAGAGGAAGAAAGAGTTCACGTAGCAGTTGATGGCGGGCAGCAGGACTCGAAAAACACCATTAAGTATCTCTACACAACACGCCCTTGCTAAGCCTTGGCAAATATAAAGAAAAACATTACAACTGACACGCTTAATGCGAGTGCCCAGCACTGAGGGTGTTCTTTTTGTGGCCTGAAACAAATTTCTATTATTCACAATTGCACTACGTACCGTACGATGTAACACGTATATTAAAAATAAAATGTGCATTTAATTACTAGTTTTCTACGATAATACTGCCTGTGGAGCCAATGTGCGTGTGTGATGAGTGGCTGCCGACACAGTTAGCATAGTTGTGAGGTTGATGACGACCGCGACGAGATGAGAAATTTCAAATTGGATTTATTAGTTTCCAATATTCCGTGCGCTTCGCCAATTCCGCGAAACAGTAAATTACTCGCCACGGCCAATGCAGAATATGTGATGCCGTTGCAGGTTTGCCAAATACACTAACGTGCACGCTCGGGCAAATGTTGCAATCGCATCTATACCCTCCCATGCGCTCCCAGCCACATCAATTTATTGAATATATATGTGGTTTTAACGCCTCACCAATTTTCCCAGTCTAACAATTCTTAGTACACAATGTGTTTCTTTGTGCGATGAATTTCAATGCGATGGAGATGTGGCGTTTTTTCTTCCGCTCTCAACGTATATCGGTTTTTCTGATGGCATGCAGATTAAATGCATTTGTAACAATTGAATTGTACAATAAAAATGCCAGCAACATCGAGCAACTTCACCCATATTTATTAAATACCGGCTTATGTTCATTTGATGTTTGCGAATGGTGCAGTTAATTCATATAATAAGCTACAATTTATGAGCTCAGAAATTGCATACGTTAACCCCATTGCATGGCTTTTGCTCGCCTCCAAGCAGGGTGAATCGATTGCCAATGGCGATATTATTATGCGCAAATACGTTGTGTGCCGATACAGCATCATATTATGTGAAATTATAGAGCAATCAGTGCATTATGCTAGCGCCGTACTTAGTTGGGTACCGCGACAGCAGCGAGATCGTGCGTGCGGGCGTCTGGATGTGGTTGGTTTGCGTGGAAATTAATGAAATGTCAGTTGATTGTGTTGTGCTTCATTTGCTGTGTAGTAAACTACGGTAGGAATCATAGTAGAGGTAATCACAAAGCACAAATGTAACAAAAATTGCTTTTTAAGTGAAACTAACAAGCCGGTGGCATTCTATTCTAACCTCCAAACTTGTACCAATACGCTTTAACCAAATTATTTCTTGATTGTACATTCCAGCAGCACACTTTAAACACTGTTTTTTTAGTAAAACATATTTCTATCTTAGTTGGTTTCCTCGTAAGTTTTGAAATGTATTGGTTGTAGTTCTATCTAGAACATAGGTGGGACGAAAAGCATTCACGACAATTCCGTAACCAACTGCTGCTTCTACAAATGCATGAAATTAGTTATGAAGGTATTGTTGTTGCAACCTCTTGTATTGTTTTTATTGTCCAAACACTTGAGAATCTTCTCTGACGGAGAGCAATACTAATTAAACAAAAACATCTTAAAACGAATCTTCACCAGAAATTAATTTTTATACTCCAAGATTAAAATTGATAGAAATGTTTAATAAATTTCAACTAAATATTATCATATATTCCTCCTTCTAGTTCACAATTAAATTACTTTCTTATCTTCATCCTTAAGAGAAAATCCAGTGTCAGCAAAAGCCATAGCCTTACTTTTATGATTTGCATTGAATTCCCGCAGTCTTGCCATAAATTTGAACCAACAATAAACCAAATTGTAATGTCACAATTTGTAGCAATAAAATTCGTCTCTATAGTAACTATTTCTTAATATTTTAAGTCGAGATTTTGGATCGAGATGAGTACACTTTGACCCTTACTAAATATTTCATGTTGTAATCTTCAGTTTCCTTAATTCGCTGTTTGTTTGCCAGTATACGTTACTATTGATTGCAGAATTTATTACCCTTCTGGTTGCAACCCCAATATAGCATTCTCCATTTATTAGTGGCGCCACACTTCATGTTTGGGGATATTCGCGCACCTCACGCTTTATATTCGCGTGCATTACTCATTATCCACACGTACCAAGCACGCCACTCGCAATCGCACACATTTATTACGTCCTTCGAGCGTCGTCATTATGTTTCATTCAATCACATTACCAAAATGGAGTTCCATTAGTTATCTTCCGACGACGCAATGCTAACCATTTTATCATAAATCATTGCGCAAATGCATCCAAGGCGCAAACATTCTCAATGGGGACTCATATTAGCTGCGCATTATGTTAAATACCATTCACACTCAACGAGTAGTCGAGTATTTTTGGCACGCGAGCACCAAGTTAAAGTTCAATCCATTCCCACAAGGGATCTATACTTGTTTTTACTTCCCGCTACAAGCAAGAGATAAAAGTTTAAATAAGCGTATTTGGAAATAACATTACACTTAAATATTTGACTACGTACGGATATTTTGCGTGGCTTGCAGGCAAATCACACGGGAGAATACTGCAGGAAATACTCATACCAAAACTAAGCTGAATACTTTTGTAAATACAAGACTTGGATGAGTTGACTGGACTTCCAACTGGAACCTATATAGGTTATCATACTTGGAAAGCGTCATAATGGTATTTAAACATAAAAATCTAAGAGTGTTTTACATTTTCCGTATGTCCCTTGTTAATTTTATTCCTGCGCCCACTCAAAACTTTGACAATTCGTTTCGTAGCAAGCACTTTTATTGCGTTTTATTTTTATTTGCCTTCTCTTCTTCTTTTATCGTAATATTAACTTTTAAGTATAAGGCTATGGCTTTAAAAGAGCTTTGCTTCACAAGTAATCGCTATTTATCTCTAGCTTATGATAAAATTATGCGATACAATCAAGCTGGGTCATTCCAATGAACGTAAGAAACTCAAGTGCACCAAACTAAGAGGAAGTGTTTCGTTACGATAAGGAAGCTGTGAATTTCTTGCATTGCTTGCGTATACCGCTTGCCCATCCTGTCCCTCGTCGATCTGAAGCATTACCTTCCGCCGTGCAGGATTTGCCCGGATGTTCGCTTTGATAATTACGCTTTCCGCGCCCGCACCATCCTTTTTAGAGCTTTATCGCGCCTGCTAACAAATTAACACACCCTCAAGCAAAAAATTTCACATGTAGCTGTTATTTTCCGCGTACACATGCCCCAGCAATTGCCCGGCGATAATAGCACTTCCGGTTTGGCCTCTGCAAAGAAGAACAAATTACGCTCAGAGGTTATGACGAGGAAACATTTAATTTAATGCGTATGTGCCTCAATTTCATCGCGTTAAACGCCCAGCAAAATATGCTAGGCGCAAATTTCGATGGCGAAATATGCACAAATCATTTTTAAAGCGCGTGTGCATTTAAGCACAAATTTTTCCAACAGATTAATTATCATATTATTGCAATATTCGTGCCGATGTTTTTTCCAGTTTGTGCAGAATTATATAGAGCATTGGAACAAAGTATAGAGTCGTTAGCACGCTTACGTTGTGATATTAGCATTTCTTTCGTTCTTAATTTTGATAATTTTTCAAGCAAATTGTAATTAATAATGGATAGGCAAGAAAATTTAGTTGGAAGTGCAATATAAAGAGTTTTCGGACGCAGATGGCAGTGCGCTACATTCCCAACGTTGACGTTACGTCAACTATGGTGAACGTGCGTAATATATATGATAACGCAAAACACAAGCTGAACACAAGTTGCAATACAGGGGAATCGAGTAATTACAAGATTAGTTACCTTAGCAGGAAAAACACACGCGTGTGGTAACACTCACTGTTACATCTCGACAGAACTCGTTTGACAATGCGCAGCCAACAACTACAAAAACACTACAATGTCTCATCACGTAGAATGCAACAACAAATTCAAAAAGTAGCTAATACAGATTGTTTAAATTGTTCAAATATATTTGTTTTGTTGACAGCTGATTGATGATATGACAATTATTAATTATTAGAGGTGAAAAAAATTGCTCTGAACATATGATGTAGAGATAAAAGCAAAAAGCAAGTCATTGTTAGAACTGATTTATGACATTTATGTTGGTACCCATGTGAATATTTTGTGTGAATATTTACATTAATTAAATCATATTTAGTGGTAGTTATAAATTTGCTTTTATCAAATTGTTCAATGTTTCGTTTATCTTGATTACGAAATATATGAAAATCATTATTATTATTTATTTAAAAAAAACACAAAAACGTTTTCGGCATGTTGCTTCTTCTAGTTCTCAGTTGGTAGAATAACTATAACTGCTATTATAACCACCGAAGTAAACCGAAGCTATGACAGTTGACAACTCGCGTATATTCGGCTTTACAAAGTGCCAATAAAAGCTTTATTATTCATGATGCACATTACGTTCTTCAACAATAGACCAATATGGATTAAAAAAAAGAGAAAAAAAATAACAGACTATTCTATCTCAGCTGATTTCGACAGTACCAGTCATATTTTAACTAGTGCTATTATCACCGTAATTTATTCATATCTATCAAAATTTTGCACCAAATTCTCACAAATCAATGAAATGGCCTACGCAAAAGCATGACAAATACTAGTAGCAAGTAAGAATAGTTGCATAAATCACAACCTTTTTTAAAAACTCACGTGTCAACCATAAGTATTACGCTGTCATTTCATACCTGTCTATGTTCTCCAATTTACTCTAAATCAAAAACCTTCAACTACTACCCATAACAGATGTCACTTTACTAGGTCACTTAAATCTGGTGCATGGAATTTATATACTGATCTCATTAATATCTTTGATGCAAATCCTCTCAGCTCTGACAAATATTACAAACATCTTCAAATACCTGCAATTCAGATGGATATTTATTCAGCGGAATGCAAAATGCAAAACGTATTGTGTATTCTGCGCACTCGATTCTTGTGTACGGTTTCTTTGACTGCAAAGTCTTCTAGGAAGTAGATATCAAATACCAGTGCAGGTCTTTGAATGTACAATACACAGCGTATCCTGTACTTTGAATGGAATAGATTAGAAAAGGATAGTTTGAGTGACAAAAGGTCTGGTATCGAAGCATGTATTAGACGCAAGCATTATAGAAAAAAATTGAAAATGTTCTGAAAAGCGGCGGTTCAGATAGTAACAATATAAATTATATACAGTAGTAGGGTGTGTTGGAGCTACTGCATTCAATTTTCAATATGCAAATTAAATGTTGGATTGCACGCTGACGATTGATTCGTATTATTTGTGAATGGATTCTATATTACTCCATTGTTATATTGGGGAAACTTATCTGTAATCTATTTATACAGTGGCATAAGTCAGTTTGAAATCGGAAATTCTAACAATCTTTAACCAAACAACTAACTTGATAGCAATTTCAGCAACTAACGCATCGATCAAGGTGCATTAGAGGGCAGCACCATGCAGAACCAACGTGTGAGCTTTTGCACCAAGTACCATATTGTTCTGAGTCAAGCAGAACAAGTTAAAACTCTATGGATATCTACAGCGTCCGCTCGAAATCCAAACAAGAATCAGTGCAAAGTGAACATTAAGAATGGAAGAAAGCATCTAACTTAATGCATATCACATTAATGCACCACACAGAAATCCAGGTCGTGAGCTGTACCCCTGTGGATTGTAAGCCAGAGAAGATTTACGTTTTAACTGAAAACAATCTAAAATAAAACTCGTTTGTTTTTAATTATTATCTGTGGCCGCGAGATGGTTTTAAATTCAGCTGGCGATATGAGGGCAACAAGAAGAAATTAACAACACAAAGCATTACTGCAATCAAATTACATTCATATTGCTTCAAGTGGTGGCGAATATGGGAGTTGGTTGCTAATTGGTTTTGTCCGTTGCGGAGATTGGTGCGCACGTACGGCACAAATTTCCGCGTTGTCGGTTTGGGCTTCTACGTGCTGGGTGCACTCGTTTTGGTCCATGATAGTGAATGCAGCAAGGCATGTCTGTCTCATGGAGAAAAACGAGTGTGGTTGCTTTTTATGGCTTGTCTGGCCATAGATATGAAGAATATGTTGTAATGAACGCCTGCGAATTAAGCTCTTGCAACAATGATACAATAGTGGCAAGTATAGGGTTTTTATATTTTGCTCATGGAGAAGATACAATTGATGATTACCAGAAACAATTAGATAATTCAGCTGGGTTGTGATAAAGAGATAGTTGCCAATGTTGACTTTTTCTAATTGCGCAAAAATAGATTATATTCAGAACTAACTAAATAAATAATCAAACAAAATGCAGTAGAATCTCTGAACGATTCAACATGATCAATTCATATTTTAATATTATTAGTTTATATATTTTTGAATAATTTAATAGAAATCTGCTTACATGCCAATGACATCTAGTACAATGATTTCGTACTGTTGCAGTGCAGATACCTTGACGTTACGTCTTTGCTCTGTACCATTAGATGCATAACTATATGGAGCATTTTCGGTCTTATCAAGTGAAATAATGGTTGCCTACGTATTTAGACATTAATTATTTGTTATTTTATTTGATTTCCCAGTGGAAAATATAACAAATAAAATTATTTACAAGGTCCTGGTTACCAAATGTTTTAAACTACGAGGTCGTGATGTCCCCAAAGGTTTCTTGCTTAGTTTTACTAGGAAACTTGTGTAATAATGAAATAGCTGATTTTAACCTTCTATAATTTGATATTTCAAGCTTAGTAGAAGGTTAAATTTACTAATTTCATATCACACATAGCAATTTCTACAAATGCTCACATTTTTTCACGACCAGACTTGGCAACAGTTTAACTCTACATGTAATCATCCACTTTTTTATTTATTTGCGTGATAATTGTGCTCGGGTTTAAATCCCATAGGCTGCTGGCCAATGCTTTCCAACATATGCACGCCGCCCACACGCAATTCGGCAATAATTCTTTTTTCATTGCCGCAACTTGTGAAGTTGCAAAGCGCGCGCCCAGCGATCGAATGTAAGCCAAACGCGCTTATTTGCAAAGTCGCCAGCTTGTATGTGAAAAACTTTTCTATTTCCCAGCACGATAGTCAACAAAGCACAACGTTCGCCAACG
>JAODGC010041884.1:44734-58004 GCA_027574925.1 Ecitoglossa quadriceps | reverse complement strand
CCTACATTTATTAAACCCACCGCCATTAAACACTAATGCCGCCTAATGCAAGTGTTGCATACGAAATGAGAATTGATTAAAGAACTGCAATCAGAATAATGAGCTTTACACCCAACAATAAATGAGCGGTGAAAAGAACGAAACCCGGAGACAGGTTGCACACTATTTTTCAGTGAGCTTCAGAAGGCATGGCCAGCCTACAAATGAGTATATTAGATTAAAGCTTCAAGGAATGGCTCATCTCAACCATAACGTATGCACCGCCATAGTTGGAAGTGATCTCATTCGGTTTACTGAATGAACGAATGATTGTGTGGATTTGAAGAATGCAACTGCAGAACTGAAGTGAGTGAAGATGAATGAAATGGCAGAACCGATGAGAAAGGGGAATGATACAGAAAAGAAGAGAGAGAGAAGGTGGACATGGGTGACATTAGACATGTTCCAGTCCCAATTGGAATTGCAATATGGTTGTAAAGAGGGTGCATAGGGGTACAACGTGGCAAGGTGGCAAGGAAGGGTGCATATGAATGCACCCCGGCGGATGTCAGATGACAATCGCAATATTGGTAATATCAGTTGAAAGACTGTTGAGGAGGTCTATTTGAAGAGTTGCAGAAGTGGCAAAGTCATCGCTCATGTGAAAACTCATAAAAATGTACTCAAGGTTGATATGGAGTGGAAAACAAGAAATAGCACAAGGGAGTACTGGAATTAATGTGGTAAAATGTAGATTAACGTGAATTTCTATTGACGATAAATAAGTTTGTAAAACGAATTTAATTGCCACAGAAAACACTGTGTAAAGTTTCAGACCCCAGAATCAATTAATCAATTAGTATGTGTAAAAAGCGCGAAAATCTGATAGAAGCACGAGGTCATGACGTCAGCCGCTGGTGGCACCACCCTTATTGACCGAAACGATCCCACAACTTCCACAATTTACCGAATTTCGACGCAAAGTTGATAGCATTCTTTAAACGGTGATGCAGCAAGTGACTGATTGAAGTTTCCGAGCCAAGATTCGACTAATCGCCGAGATTTTTGCAAAAGATGCAGAATTCTGATAAGAGCACGTGGTCATGACGTCAGCCGCTGGTGGCTCCCCCTTATCGACCGTAATGAAACGAGAATTTCCATAATTTTCCGAATTTCGACGCAAACTTGACAGCAACCTTTAAATGGTGATGCATAAGAAATTATTACTTGTCATTATTTCCCAAGATAAGAATGTTATTTTTTTTGTTTTGATTTCTCCTTGAGTAATTTATAACGTTTTAGATTGAAGAAAATCAATGATTAGCAAAAACATAGCAGATGTCATGCCATCGAAAAATTTAAATTGAATTTCAATTGACGTCCCTGGCTTAATGGCAATGCCACCCCGACTATCCTAACCACCCCTCGCGATAAGGCATTCGGGTGAGAATGGGAGCGACAAATTTTAATAATGCCAGATAACGAGCGCCGTAATAAACGCCTAACAAACGCCTTTGCAATCGCTTAAAAATTGATGGGGTGGATCCTCCACCATAGTTTATCACTGTAGAAGCCATTATTACTAGTATTAAAAGCGCGAAGTGCAAGTAGGAGCTGAATTAGCACTATGGCTTCCTAGTCACAGATTTTAAACGTTAGAAAAAGCACAAACAATGATTGCAACCCTTTTGAGGTAAAAACATTAAGAATAACCCTATTCTAAAGCAATTGTATTACACATTCCTTTTGCAAACTCATTCTTTGAACAAATTCCTTCCACCATCGCAAACAGAACCCCCAAAAACCATTAAAATGTGTGAGTTCCAATTCTGAATTGGAAGCAATTTTCATTCCGATTGTAAACGAAGATTGCCAATATGTTCAGGGTGCATCGCCCAAGTGCAGCAAGCAGGGTGATAGTGTGAAGGAGTCCCGAAAACATCCAAGGGAGTGAGATGAGATGCCAGAGATGTCCTCATACCAAACTCAGCATCTCACACCCATGACAAAGACGCGATTTGGGCAAATCGAGAGCAGTGAAAGCAATGAGTACAATGCACCAAGTTCAGCAGACAGTAAGTTATACAATGATTCATCTGATTAGCAGTCGTTTGGTGCACCACCGGCGGTTGCGCCGCGTGCGCGGGTTGCACCCTCTCGATTTGTGAAGCGGGGACCAGGCACCAGGGACAATTTTGGGAGATGTCGGCTGTTGTCATTCCGAGACAGATTGGGAACAGTTTTAAAGCGGCAAAGAGGTTGTAATTGGAAGCGCAATAGAAGAAAATGTAGAGAAAAACAGACAGAAAAAGCTAGAATAGAACCAAAAAGGTTTCACTGATTTTCGTCACCAGGAGTCTGCTATTCATTGTATTAAAATAACTACCCGAAAGGAATATGTAAAAAAAGGTTTACCAAGGTTTGTCTCATACAAACATTCAAAATAAATGAAAAACAAAATATGAATTGTTTGAGTGTTTGACCGGTTGCCTACAGTCCGACCTTATTTTCAAATACGAACCAAGATGAAAATGATTTTCACCAAAGTAAAAGCACTTTAAACCAATCTATACAAATAATGAAACCTAAAAACCCGTAGGATAACTGATACGATATGATAGTTATAAATGTGTTACCTTATTAATTGCATGTTAGCACCCTTTGCAGATCCCAATCTATCACTCATCCTCCGCAATCAGCAATTACGAATGTATCTCCCACATTTCCATTGCAACCACTGATTCTATCATCGTCATGCCTTGTTTAATGTTTATTTGAAGCAATGTTTTACGACTCACATGCGTCGCGCACGTGCCGGGTGGGTTACAACGCATTGGAACATTTAGATCAATTTCAAATGGAGCACACCGTCGTAAAATGCAAACAAACATTACTACCAAATACTACCCTCAATTAGACACAGATGGACCATCAAATATCAGCTCCCATTGGCCATTAAAGCGTCTAATGTGTAATAAAGAAAGCAAAATACTAAAAATAATAAGGCTTACACAGAGGTAAAAACGGAAGAAAGTTGCTTTGTTTCCGGAATCATATTTTAAATTTTTTCCGAAACTAACGTATGTAAGTACAGCATAGTTGTCATATAGGAATCTATCCATCTTTGTCGGCGACAGTGAAAACAAATCCAGCTTACCTTGTCTAAGTTAAAGATTGTTTCACTTCAATACACTTCATCTCACTTCAACCCAATGCAATCATGATATACCTTCTCCCTTTTATATTTGCCTGCCCAGCGTAGTAGTGAACATCATTTGTATCTCCTCAACCAACTCACTTCTACTGCTGGCTTAGACTGCAGTGTGTTCCTTGTTTCTCCTCAAGTCAGCATGTTGGAAATCGGTCCTTCTCCAACTCATTCCCTATTCTCCGTTAGCTTCACTCTAGTTGCCGTTGTCTCCCTTCCATAAAAGTGCACTCCATGGAAGTGAGCTTTGTCTAGCTCGTAGGGAAGCATTGACCGCTCTTGCAATCGAACCATTGCCGGCTGCGCGCACCCCGGGCCGCACTAAAAATTCTTTGCGCGCGCTCGGCCCGAAGCTGGTTCTTCTCGTTTCCACCTCCTCTCGCCTCTTCAGTTCGATTCGCACCGGTGAGCGGCGCCGAGGCACTGACGTCCACAGTGCACGCAAAATACGGAATTCGGTCTTCAATTGAATACAATTCAGCAATCCCAACGGCGGTTTACGGAAATTCCCTGCAACAACGAAAGACACAACTTGAACGAGAAGCATCTTCACAGTGACTTCCACCTGCTTACGTCGGTGTAAAACAAGTGAAAGTCGCACTGGAAGAAAACAAAGTAAACACCAGAATATAGTGTCTTACCCGCATAACATAATAAATCGTTGCAAACACCTACTTCAAATATTCCCTATTAGTTTGCAACTTGGTGTAGACACAGTGTGGGCAAGTTATAGTTGGGATTTTCGCCATGAATGTGATGTGTTGAGATGGACCGTGGAAGAAGATCAACGCACCAAGACGTCGCCCGGCGAAGAAGCTGCGCGCGTGTGTATCCAGTGTGTGTGAATTAATTTAATGCAAGAATTCGGTGGACGCTGACGTTGAGCTGCTCCAACTGGAAGACAAACATTACAACTTCGTTTAATCCAAGTGCATAACGTGAGTGAGGATAGTACAAATTGGATTGGATATTCATACACAATAGAGTCAAGGTAGGTTGGGATGAACCAAAGTTGTTAGTGTAACCTGTAAATCCAAAATACATCAGCATCTAACATCTTTAGCATCTCATTGTTGTTATCATTCATATCACCTCTCCTTGTACCACCCAGTACCCTTCTTGGCTCTCGGTTGAAATAAACGGGATTCCTTGCAGAATGTTGTACACTTGTGTAGATTTTGCAAAATTTTCACCATCCTCTTCGCTTGTCTTCTCATCGCGCCCCCCCGAACCAAAATGGCCGTCATGCGCTGTACGAACGCGAGAATGCGCACTGGCCGTGCACGCGAATGCAACGCACTACCGGTGTCGTCGATACGGGTCGTATCCTCACTCTCACATCGTCAACGAGGGCCGCATACCTACACCACATACTGGTCCATCGGCTGGGCTCCACATGAGCATCATGTGCCCGCACATGGACGCGCGATGTACCTAGTACGCTTTACCTTGGCGTCTCTTGTGGAGCAGCGTCTGTCCGATACTCCGACGATTCTGCGGCCTGGAGAGCAACGAACCGCGCGATCTTGTGCATCTCACCGGTGAGATGCTTTGAGAGAATTTCCAACGACACACGCTGCAAGATGTACCGAAAATGCTCTAGAGTAACGTGATCTACACTGCACTATACTGCATCGCTACTGCCTAGTGATTTTCGGCTTACAACAACTTTTGTTTTCTTGCCTGTCATTTCGAAGGTCTGTGCAACGTAGCCTACCAAACGTACAAATGTCACTGGAAGTAGTCAATAATAAGTGGTTATGCTTAAGTGCTAATAATTTCGTTGAATTTTGAGTAATTTCAAGCGATTACCTGCATTCTCGTTGGCATTATCATTAATATCATTAGGGTTGTCAGGTTTACCTACATGTGAGAACATGTTTTCAATCTACAATCAAAGCAACTAATGAGGCACCGTCACAGTCTCAAGCGACTCATCAACAATCTTCTTCTCTAGGACTGCATGCAATGTGTGTTACGTATAAATCTCTTACACGATTGCAAAGCATTAAAAGTATTTCATTTTTGTAAGTATAGTACGTCCCAAGTATTGGAAAACAAAGTGTGCTCCTCAGATATTTGGAGATTATAAATCGGCAGAGAGACATTTTGCGTCCTTGGTGAAGTTTGACATCATCCATGAATGAATTTACTGCGAATTTACCTGGACTTTTGATGATGACGCGCAGTTCGTGTTGCACCTTTACTTTGGTCAGCTTGGTGCACTCTTCACGCTGCTATCTGTTTGCAGTTTGGGTTGGTTCACGTTCTGCAAGTCGTGAGCGGCCTTTACCTTGTGGGCTGGAAGGTGAAAAGATGTAACTGTTACAAGTTGCGTATTGACTACCTGGGAATTGTGGAGATGTACAAAAGAAAAAAGCTTGAAATGGCTTCAACACTAAGAAAATAGTGAAGGTACTATGTTTGTTTCTGGCTTGGTTTCACTCTAATGTAATATGCCTTATAAGTAATGCCTTTTTCAAAAGCATTTTTCTGTTGTAACTTTGTAGGTCATAAACCCTGATGAAATATGACCAAATGTGATATTAATTGGTCTACGAGCACAGCACTGAGATTAAAATTCGACTTTCAAAACAAGATGCTATAAACATACAAAGCCAGCAGGGAAATTCAAGAAATGACATGAGTTCAGTTCTCAGTTGTACAAAATCATCTAAACATAACGCTCAATTGATTCTTAACCGAAAAGACAGTTTGGTGTGCTATGAAGCATTCAAGTTGGTGATGGCCGCCGACGATGATGATAAGGGTGTAATTAGTGTGGTGGTTGCTTTCAATATAGTCGAAGTTTGGGACTAGATGAAACCAAGCGTAGAGAATAGAGAAATGACGGAGACGATGTATGTAGAAGGGAATTATAGATAAAATAACAATTAAAAAGCATCAAGCCTCAAGATGGTATAGACCGGGGAATATAAATTGTCTGCAGTTTAAGTTTAGGTCAGAATTATGTGTGAGCGTCTTGCGATTGAATGCATGGGAGTTTGAAAGGAATTTTTAATTTTGATGGGTTACGTATATTTTAGGGGAGGTATTAAATTGACTTCTAATGTAGAACAAGAAAGGATATGGTCGTGAAATGAAAGAATGTCAACAGTTCGTTCAAAATAGAGAAGTAGTGTTATTGTCATTGAGTAATTGTCAATTGTTTTAAAACACCTGCATGGGTCGTCAGAAGACGTGGCAACGCTTTTCTTACTTAAAATTTCCTACTACAACATAGGGTAATAGGAATATAGATGACAAATGGGTAGAAAGCAAAAAAAAAGCTTTGTCTCTTAATTAGTAATTGGAAATGCATTAATGTTCATCGGTCTTTTAACGCACAACCATACGCGAATCGTTGGCACTCTCTACAAATAACTTTTCACTCTCCACCTTAAGTAGCTACTGTTTAAGGCGATAGATGAAAACTACTCTGGTTCCTGAAACTTGTGTTTAATGTTGTATACTGTATTGTAATCTTAGGAACAAGAGTCTAATTTAATAGAAAATTCAAAGACTGTCAATGTATCCGCCGAGTTATTCGGTGTTGGAATGAATGACCATTCTTGCAGTAAGTGCGTGGCTTCCGTGATTAATGAGTGCTGGATGCACCTGAGCGAAAACTGACTGACAGGCGCAACAGACAACTCGAATTCAGTGACACTGATGTGACCACCAACTGCATAAATAACTCAAAGGAGATGGGTAATACAGAGGTGCATATATTAAAAGCAGAGAGAGGCAGATCAATGTAGAGCATGCTTGAGAAAACAAGCAAATTATATGCAGTTGGTATACTTTTAATACAATGACAAAACAATGAATAAGTTGAAATGATATAATCGACTTATTTCCGAGCACAATCGAGATTAATGGCTTTGCAATATTTATTTGACTTGATCCGTTATTTTGCTTGAGAGTAAAATCCAGTCCATCTTATCACAAGTCTTCTTCGACTGCCTCACCGGCCTCACCAAGTGATGAGTTGAAGTGTTTAA
Organism: Ecitoglossa quadriceps; assembly: GCA_027574925.1. Taxonomy (NCBI): domain Eukaryota; kingdom Metazoa; phylum Arthropoda; class Insecta; order Coleoptera; family Staphylinidae; genus Ecitoglossa; species Ecitoglossa quadriceps. Next base: position 50,813 of record JAODGC010041884.1, on the reverse strand, counting down.
CTCTTCAAGAGTATCAGGAGTCTGAAGTGCTTCCTATTCGGTGTCTGATTCATCTCGATCCTTCCATTCAAGTGCCTGCCAAGGCGCCACAGTTGGAACAAGATGCGAAAAGTCAAGTTGGAGGAGCTGCAGAACAGTTGACTAGGTCGATCAAGCAAGTTATGTCTTCAGGAGTATAGGTTCTATCAATGGATGCAAACAATGAACTATTGCGTTGTATTTTCAACGGGAGCAATCGAATTGAGAGGCAGTGCATAGAAAACTGTTGGAAATTGTCAAGTGTAATTAAAACAGGAACTTAATTAAACTCCTAGTTGATTGCTGGATGGGACTAAAAACAATTTCAACTGTTTCTGGAGTTTTTAATAGTATCTACGTCAGATATTCACAAATTCCAACCATATAATGCACAAGTTTGATTCATTTTGCTTTTCATATTGATGTAAGTAATAAAAATCGTCGAATTGATTTGAGTCCAAGAACAAAAGATTTGGATGCAGAAAATCTAATTATTCATATCTAGCTGCATGCCAGCCAATTCAGGAAGCCATTTAGGGGGGGTGATATTTTATAGGTGACTCATGTAATGAATATGGTTGACAAGTTGACTTAAGTCAAGGGATATTTTTTGAAAATATGTAGCATCTTAGAAAACATTCATTTTAATCGTGGTGAGCTCAGTAATTTAGTATGCGATAAATAATTCCTTTCAATAAAATTTGGCTCAAATATTCCAGTTCTAATTATATGACAGATGTTTGCTTAGAATTAGCTCGCCGCTCGCTGAGAATTTCGAAGTGATGATGAAACATCCTGAAAGTCACTCACTCCTCTACCTGAACTTCTTTCACCTTTCTCGTCAACTTACGCCGAATTCGTTGACTGCATTTCATTGCGCCTTTACCTACAATTGCATCAAAGCACAACAGGCGCTTCTGTAAACAGAACCACTCAATTACCAAGCCGGTTGTATCTTTATGCGTTTGCCAGTTGTGACATGGAAAAAACTTTATGTGGCACTCAATCGTAAATATCCATAATTGGCCCAATTGCAGTATTCCAGCATGACTGGATATGATCGTTTACGACTGACCAGAGTGACCTATTGCAAGAATTTCCATTTCTTGCGTCAATGAATCAGCGTATTCAGAAAATGCAGTGTTATAATATTTGAAATACTAAGTTAACTTTATTGGCGGAATAAGCTGCGTTAATATTTATGGACTTTATATGGGTTTCACGTAATAAAGTGGGTAAGATTGAGAATACCGTGTGAAAATATTTAGCCAATTGCAGAAAATATTACGAGGCAATACCAGAAGTGTTCGGCGTTTACTATCATAAGATGTTTTCGGGTTGATAAGGTATTGTCTTTGACGAAGTGACTTAAGTCATGAAAGTACACGTGACTTAAGTCACTCAAACAATGTACTAAGTTACCCAAAGCGATGAAAACGAAGGATATCAAATATTGAGTTGAAGAAGTCAAAGGCAGAACTATAATTTACCTCAAATTAGGAAGACAAAGCAATGTTTTGAAGAAGTTTATTATCAAATCACGATTGAAACAACAAATTTTAAAGTAATTGTTAGCTTAAACTAGCTAGATAGGTCTAAATTAGACGAGTCCGTCGGTAAATTGCAAAACACCACTCGTAAACTATAACAAAAGTTAAGAAATCAACTCTGGCTTTGATTCTTGATGAAAATTTCCAAAATGAATTAAGCCTTAATTAAAAGTGAAGATTATGGACCTTTACATGAAGAAATTGCATCACTGCGGACTTGGGACTTAAATCAATTTCGAATTACTATAAATAGTTACAACACTGTAACTATTTTTTATTTTAAGTGTCACTACCACGAAAGTAGAGGAAACGCTAAGAAATCAAATTCAACAATTTTAAGGTCCAAAAGTGACTTAAGTATTGAAAATGGCCAAAGTGACTTAAATATTGAAAATGACCAAAGTGACTTAAGTAGTGAAAATGACTAAAGTGACTTAAGTCTGAAGCCGAATATTTTTTAACACTGTCATCGTGAAAAACAATGAAAAGCTCGACAATATTGTCATAAACCTATATAAATCATGAAGTGAAAATAATACATGAACTGTAAATCACTGATATCTCTTGACATCAATGTGAAAATCGGTAAATATTCCCGAAAATCCTCCAAGAACGTAGGAAAAAACTTACATCATGTGCTAAGTTCTTAATTGCACATGAGATTTCAAAGCATGCGTTACTTGGTTACGCATCTTCTTTCAAGTGAGATGCCTTAAGTCACTTCTTCCAATGCATACCGCTACATATCCCTCGTTGTACTTGGAATGCTCACAATATACAGGCATTGGGAGTAATTGCATTTCGTACGCACGTTTAAACCTCACTAGTTGTGACTCTTTGGTGCCCAAGTTCATCTCCTCCGGTTGGTAGTAGTGGGCTGTTCTGTTGGCGGATAAAGAATCGTAGATGGATTTACCTCTTCAGCTGCGCACTGAATGTATGCCTGTGTCGTATACATTCATTGTATGCGTGCGATGCGCTCGCATTATAAATCACATTCCGTGCCCGGGCGTAACTAATGATGATATACGACTGTGATGTGTACAGCGTCGGGAAGGGAAAAGAAGGCACGTTGGAGGTGAGAGGTAGCCGGATAGCTGCTGGTGATGAGCATGTGTGGATGTGGAGTAGCAGCATTCCTAGTTTACTTAGGATTTAATAAAGCCAAGCGGTGCGTTAAAGAATAAACGATGGGGGAAGGTAGACTATAGGTTAGGTTTGGTTGGAAGTAGCTTAAGGTAGAAGAAAGCTGATTCAACAAACAGCGGATTGACCATAAGGGAAATTAGAAGGAAAAAGGTTCTTTCGCTTCCCCCCCTCCTTTTTTTTTTTCTTCCTATACTGTTTATTTGAGAAGGAACAAGTTGATTTTTAGAGGATTGTGATTCTGTAAAGTGACTTAAGTTAACTCTGGAATAACACGAAGTGTTTTCGAACATAAGGAATATGGGATGATGGTGATTGATTTAGGAAGGAGTTTTCATTGCGATATCAGGTTTGTGAGGCACGAGAAACTATATTTAATAAATGTTTGAGGTAGAGAGATCAAATATAAGTTGGAACGAGGAAACAGACGCTTAACAGGAGGGGTAGGAAGACTACAAAGCACGAGATTGATTTCTTCGGATAATTTGATGACTTAAGTCTGAAAGTAGGAAACAATTATACGGTGACAGGAATAGGGAAAATAGCGGATATTGAAAATTGTGAATTTTTAAGTAAATTAATGGATTTTTTTTTAAAATCACTACTCCTTCTTGAGCTCCCTTAATTATCACTTCCATCTCACTTTCCACTCGATACCAGATTTCTGTAATTCCCCTTCCTGCTATACAATTGATGTGCTTTTACATTGCAAACCGGAAGTAAATTGATAGCCTAATAATGTACTGATGCTTTCTGATACCCTCTGATGAATGATACCAGCATCGTCAATTATTCTACTCTCCGCGTCAGATTTGTCACTTGCTCAGCCCACTCACTACTGGCTGGAATGTAAGAGCGTTGGCTTAATTTTCAATCGGCGTGCCTTTTGTCTTCGCCGCTGTGACTTTAACTCGACTTAAGTTGATTAACACGCACGACACGTCCCGCAGTCGCACACTTGCATGCGACGCATCAATCACACTGGAATCGCATCAATTCACTGCACTTAAGTCAACATTACTCAACGAAAAGACAAAGGAGTGAAGGAGATTAGTCATACATTGCACGATTTCTCCAATTAGTTGGAGATATCTATGGTGATTGCATTATGTGGAATTTTAGGAAACGACTTAAGTCATTTTCAGGTAATTTGTAAAGCGTAGAAATATTTCATATTGTCTTGTTGTATGAAACAGTGGGAAATTAAGTTTATCTCAGCCAACCACTCCCAAACACGTGTGTTACTTGTAAAGGCTACTTAACTTGAGTCATGTCTACAAAGTTACAGACCATAACGTAAATCATCACATGTCAACAATTATTTTATCACCAGCCGAAGACAATTAACAAATTAACACTTGATAGGATTGATAGGTTTTGTCCCAAGTGACTTAAATCCTAACAAAGCGACTTCAACACGTCGACTTGTATGTTTTCTTCTTTTTTTTTATTCCCTGAGAAAACAAGCAAAGAAGGAATTGTTTCCCAATTGATAACAACATGCGTGATTTCTTACACTTCGTGCGATGAAGAAAAGTTGAAAATGCCAAATACGTTGGACTTCTTGAAATGACTTAAGATATGTTGAAGTATTGAGGCATTTCCGGTGTTTTGATTTCTTCAGATTCCTCAGTTGGTAAATTCAGTAAACAAGCGACTTGTCATTTTTGAACAACAAGAGACCTGAGAATGAGAGCAAAAGGAATCTGCTTGGAATTTTAAGTCACTATACTTAAGTAAGTAGTGTCTTGAAAAATGTAGGCAGTAGGATGAGGGGGAATTACAATGAGAATAAAATGACTTTAGTCATAAATTAATTCCTTAAATATTAATTCGAAAAATAAGAAAGTTTTGTTTCAGAGCATGAGTCATGAGATTCAAACTTACAAGGTAAAGGTACGAAGTGACTTAAGTCCTGCAGAAGATTGTTCTCGGGTGGTTGATCAAGCGCGACATACTCCGAGATTTTCAATTTCCTGTCATCAGCTTAATTTTTTCTTTTAATCACAACAAAAAATTGTGATCTACCTGACTTAAATTTCACATTCTGCTTTTGACTTTTCTGAGGGCAAATTGACTTCTCACATGAGCTAAGTTCAAAATGTGGGAATTAAAGTGACTTTGGGGAGTTCTGAAAGGTGTGACTTAAGTTGAATCAAATTTAGTTACAAAATATAATTCATAAGAAACTATTTCCACTAAATATAGGTGAGAATGAAAACCATTGGAATTATGATCAATTGAAAATCTAGAAATCAAAGTTGTGCTATTATTTTGAGCGTTTTTCTTGAACTCACTTAATTTAAGTCATCAATCATTAGGTCTCCTAAATGTAAAGAGCTTTATGCAAGATGCATTGTTAGACAGTGAAGAAAGGAGCGATAGTATTGCATGACTTAAGTCATCCTGTCCCAAGTGACTTAACATAAGTCACCTGTGAAATTAAATCTTTCAAAGCTCTAATTTAACGCAAATCCACTCATTTTAAGCTTTACCAATGCTTTTCTTTATAATACATCCTCAGTGCATGTGACTTAAGTCAGCTTGTACTATACGTTCTGAAAGCGTCGACTGGTATCAAAAGAAACATCGAAAGAGAAGGCCGCACTCATAGCTGAAGACCTGAAGAAGTCGAGGAGGTTGAGGACGCTGGGGAGCTGTTTTCTTTACTTTGGCCATTGCTTCTGTCTCTCCTTCATCCACATGCCTACCTGCCGCAAGTTGAACTCTTCCAGTTGTGGACTCGGCTTGTTTTTTCTTCTCCGCGACGCACTTCTTTATCGACTGCTCTGATGGCACTGGGAACAACCGCTAGAAAGAGAAGTGCTGAAGGCTCGCGACAAATGTGTGGCATGCGGATTGCGGAACTGTTACTCCACTTAGTAGAGAGCAGTTAAAGGCATCCTGGAGAAGAAGGCTATGATATGAGTTAATCAGTTATGCTAGTTTTTTCTCTTGGAATTGATGGGGAATGTGCTGAATCTGAATACGCGCAATTCTGTTCACTGGAATTAAATGTATACAATGCCAAGGGTATGGTGCAATTGATTGTTTATTGTGGTGGAGATAAAGAGTGGAATTGGATCAGGCAGCGGAAATGAAGAGTTATTGTTTGTGCTAGGCGCTGATAATGCGAATCAAGTACGGCTCTTGTCCGATAAGGTTTCCATGACGTTTGCGTGAAGTATGAATATGTGAATTGTTCACATTTGTACACGATAGCAAACAGAGAGAGTGCTGGGATGTGATAATGTGTCGTACGTTTTCTGATATACACCGATAAATAATAGGAAGGAATGATATATGGAATATAGGAACGTATAGATGGCGCAATCATCAATGACAGCTGTCATTTGAACAAAAAA
>JAODGC010041884.1:31639-44634 GCA_027574925.1 Ecitoglossa quadriceps | reverse complement strand
TGTTACAATCATTTATAGCTCTCAGTAATTTTTTCGGTTATGTATGATAACTGACTTAAGTCATTTTCCTCAATAAATTCAACTATGTGCATACCATTCAATGCTATCTGGTAAGTTTTTCTCTTCGCCATCTTTTAATTACCTTCTTTAAACTTAACCAACTGTGAAGGCCCCATTTTCTACCTACTCTTTCGGTACCAATTTCTTTCTCTTAGGAATGCTAACAATACTCATGTCAGTTTTTAAGTTGTACTTGTTTTTCTTCCATACAAACTTCAATTTCTAGCTGAGGTTCCATTTTTGAATTGACCTGTTCGTAGCAAAAGATACAGAAGCTACAATTGTGTGGAAAATATTCTCAGGTAGAGTGATATTGCAGTTTCAGGTAAAATCCACATCTAGGTTAGAGTCACTCGATTGTCTACTTCATGCTTCAAACATTCACACAAACAAACTCATTGCCAATTTTAAAATAACCAAAGTAAAGGAAGGTATTTGTTGGTAGCGAACAATTCTTGCACAAGCAAACATTAGATTCGGATGCATGGAAAATCTCTGCCAGTGAAATGACAAGCTATTTTCGGTTTGATAATTTGTTTCATATTGCGTCCAACTTCCTGGTTCGGTATTGATGATGTTTTACCCATTGTGCTTTTTTCCTTCTTCGTTTTTTTTTTTTGTTAGCCCGGCTGTCCGGAAGTGTGGACGATTTTCTCCGATTGTTACAAGCATGTGGTGTTGTCGTGGTGTCGTAATTATACTCAGTTGTTGCACGTCAAAAGAAATAAAGAAAAATCACATCAAAGAATGCAGACTAGTGAGTGAAAAAGTATATGAAAATGAAGAGGAAAGAAGGTTAGTCTTGCACGTATTTCTACATAGGAACCATCACTATAACAAAATCAAGGCATAGTAATGACGATAATAATACTGGCTTGGCAACAACAACAATAATAATAATAGCTGTAGTGGGCATAAAAAGAGCGGCGAATTTATTCGTGGTCACAGTTGACTGTCAACTGTGACATTAATTCACGTAATTACCTATTGTTGCTAAGATGCCAGTGAAGAAAGACGATAATTTTATGGCATTCTGATAATTCAATTGTAGTGGCAAGTGTTTCAGAATTTACATGAAATTCAAGGGATTTTCTTGGCATTTTAAAGGAGGACTGGACGTATTTGTAATCATATATTAATTGTGACATTTACAGCTGCGAGAATGTTGATGGCTAGCAAAGAAGTGGAGTTGAGAGGATTAAATGGAATTATTGAAGGTTACTGTATGACTATGACTCTTGCATAGGTGGCGCTTTGGTCACAGACATATGTCATAGGTATGTTAAGTGGACTAACTATAGTTGCGTAAATCAATTGCAATATGAAATCTACGTGATGTGTCTCGTTGTTTTACACCTTGAGTAAGAAAAATAACAAGTTTGTTGCGCTTTAAGAAAGTTTCTAATGTTGATGAAGTTGAATTTGATTTTTCTTTTATTTCTCAACGTATTTAATGTCGCAGAGAAATAAGATAAACTAAGACGGTGTGATCAGTATTGAAGCTGTCAATTTTTCACTTTCTACATTTTCGTATAATCAAATACAATTTCCATACAGTATCTTTATATTGTTAAGTCATAACTATTTCCAACTTGAGCAAATGTAATCCTAAGGTATTTTCTATAATAACTGATGAATTTAATATTATACTCAACTAAGGTCTCCTCCCTCAGTGTGTCTAGCGAGTTCATTTGTTTTTGATTCCCAGCGCGTTTTTCGTCTTTTGTCTGTCACTTCCGCGGACGCGGTGGGCGGCAGCGGGGTTAGTATACCAGCGACGGCGGCGACTCGGGGTTGTAGACCTATGAAGTGGGTGTAATGTCTCATTAGCGTCGCAGGCGGCTATACACGTCCACATCCGCGTACGACTAACACAAATTACGCGCGCGCCTGTTTTATATTCCTTTTCAAATCCACACGCCGGGGTGCATTCTACGAAGCGCACTGAAACAGAAAGCAGTCGGGTGGCACATGTCGAAAATTTCCACGGTGCATAATTCCATCGCGAACGTGTTGCGAGTGGGTTCTTTTTTATGTGCGATGCGAACGCCTGGCTTTGGGGGGGACTTTTTCTCCGGTGCTCGAGTTTTAATCGATGCTGGTGTCTAGGCTAGACTAGACTAGGCTGGGCTGAAACTGATGCAGGACGCGAGGAAGTGGGTAGTGGGAAGAAATATGTAACATGTTTGCGAGGTGTGGAGATGTAAAGGGTAAGGGCAGGGATGGCGAATAAAGTATAAACGTTGGATGAGTGGAACAGTCAGTAATTTTGTTGTTGGATAGAGAAATGGAACCACTTGGGAATGATTAATTTTCTCAAGGAAGAGAAGGAGTTATCCGGGGAATAAAGTAGGGAGGTGACGTTTGGATAGGTGGCACTGCAATCACTGCCATCGTGAGAACGGTTAGGTTATTGTTGTTTGCACGAATCGACTGGGTATATGCTTGAAAATTTGTATACTTAATTAATGATTACTTCACTTCGAGATCTTTTTTCTTTGCTGGCAGGTTTTTTAATTAGTGGAGCAATGGCAGAATCTATCCAAGCTTGTCAATTTTGAATTTATGCTTGGGAAGAAAGGAGGAGAAAGGCTTACCTTAAAGAAGTGACAGTTGTGCAGTATAGACGTTTTAATCAATGACACATGTCACTTTCTTGTCAGTATCACCTGCAAATATTACCAGAAATTAGTTGATTTTCAAAACCCAAACTGGATTCCGCTCACTTTACATCCTCTATAATTTCTTTACACTTTTCCTCCTCCTCGATTTCCCTCTTTTTATGGTTTACAAACAAAAAATTTAATCCCTAGCAGCAAAGCCGATTAATACTTATTGCTTTATATCCTGTAGGCATCTTTCAGCAACCTTTGTAAACCACATGGTTTCATCAACCTTTCTTATTCCTTTTCTTCGCTCTATACCTCCATACCTCTCTGCCTTATATACTTACCTGCTCATTGATGCGTCCAATTAAATTGAAATATTTCAACAACCCAAGCAACGAGAAACCCATGGCTAGCTCTGAATGTTATTGTACGACTCTGTATTGCGAACTGCACATCTAGGATCCATCTTCAGCTTTTCCAAGTTTCTAACCGTTCCGATTGGAATTTCGGGGGTGCTCAATGCAATATGCTTCGCGTCTTCTCTTGGCATGGACCAGTAATTTTCTAACATTAACGCTCAGGCTATATCCGTCGATAATTCAACTATAATTTCATCTAATTTCCGTCTGGTGCGTCGCAATGAAGCCGCACAAATTAAAATCATCTTCACCATCCATATGGGATCATAAATTGCGCTAGTCGACAGGGAATTCTGAAGTGATCAAAGTCGATTAAAAATCGTTTAGGAATGTGTTCTTCTGAATTCTATTGTTTGTTGTTCTTATTGCTTCAATTCCAATGTCCAATTAACCTTAGTGCATAATCCTCGAGGATTAATTGCTTTATTGACGTCCATTCATATACTCTGGTTCTCATTCATTGAGGAATGTGTCTAGCAACTCTCCCCTTGACATATTCTGACTATTCGACTTCGATAAAATTCTTCAATATTTCTAGAGGGACACGTGCAATTTGGAGGGACACCATTGGAAGGGTGTTAAATCCATCCTGGGCACGTCATCTTATTGGATTAACAGCCAGGAGATTTGGTCATTCGCGTAAGGGACTAAATGACACACTGCGGCATTGCTCACGGTAAATCAAGAGGGTGCGAAAATTGACAAAGTTTGAATAATCGGGTAAACAATAAGATAATTCACAATACAGACTGGTTTAGTATATGTGAAAGAATTTTTGAGAAATCTCCACAATTATCTTAATTACTAGCAGTTAAAATTGCCAGTTGACAGTTGTATAGATGTCGCTGTTATTGCACTCAATTGAAAAGCATTAGTAACTTTGTTGTTTCCCAACTGATTTAAACACTTCTTTCAGCATTCTACCTCAACTTTCATTATCTCCTCCTACGTCGTAACCACATCCCTGAGGACAGTCAACAACGAAGCAATCCAATCTGGCGATGCGCGCATCTAATGCGATTGTGGTCGATCGCCCGGTGGTTTTCATTGTCTTCTTCTCTCACTAATGTCTCTGCCACACTTGAGTGACTCATTGCTCATAAGTGCACAACATGTTCCTTCTTACACGACATAATGTTATTATTACCATTTTCATTTGCACTCCCTTCTTGCCGTTAATCCGGGAAAGCGCAACGAAACGAATTAAATCCAATTACTGCAGAATGGACACATATCTTTCCTCATATTCAACATCGTGTCTGTTGTCTGCAAGCAAACAAAATAGCTATTCCTAGCAGTGCTTGGGTTGCTAGTCTCCAGCAGTGGTGGTTTAGTGGAACACTCTGTGAGCGCATTATTTGCGATTCGTTGGAAGCTAATAAAGGAAATAATGTTGTAATGTGTCCATGGAGACTTTGAGAGTCGCAGACTGTGGTGGTTGATATTTTTGGTATTGAGGAGTTTTAAGGGGTGGCTTTTGTTTGTGGCACATGGTAGCAGATGTGTCGAGCGTTAAACGCGCAAATTTTACTGCAGACGGACGTAAACGATGCGAGACAAATATGAAAAGGAGAAAATAGGAAATACAAGGGAACAGAAAATAAAATTGCTGATATAAGGATGATATATTGAGGTTAAAGGAATTGAAAGTAGGTTAGATCCAAAATGAGAATTGTTTTAGTGAAGGAATTATTAAAATCCGTTGGGAAACAAAGTAGTTACAGCTGCTTCAAGTTCCGAATGACATCGTTGACAGCTGTAGGTCTATTCAAAGCGCCATCTACTCTAAACTTTACTCCCTTATATCTTAGCTATGTGCTAAGATATTTCAACCATTTTTTTTTTATAATTACATTTATTGCTTTGCAAGCGTTGTTATAAGTTATTGGTAGAAACCACTCAGATAGAATTGAAAATAATGAGCCACCAATATCCTAAATTGAGATTGGAGGAATTGATATTCAGTATAAAATATATAAATCTAGTTTGCATAACCAAAGAATTAGCGCTGCTTAAAGTTCACATTGTGGCATTGTTGACAGTAACATTAATCCTTTCTATCTCCATTGTTTACTGAGGTATTACATCAATTCTTTCCTCATCAAATCAATCAACATCCCACCTATATTTCACCGAAATCTGGTTAACCATTTGTTTCCTTCTTTAACTCTTGGTTAAATACTAAACCTGGCTCATGCTCAAACAACAATTTCCCAGTAAGTGTCAATATTATTCTTCCACGTTTATGTGCACGTGTAATATCGATTCCCATCGTCTCTGTCAGTGACAAAACTACACCGAATTTAATTTTCTCACTCGTGGCCGCTGTCGCCGATTGTTTAATAAAGTCAAACAGTCAAATATTTGCATAAATATTAAACTTTCTGGCGCGTTGCGCTTCTCCGCTATTAAAACTTTCAAGCGCTGAGACTAAGTTGGTGCAATTTCGCACGCGTCTGACACCATACTGACAAAAAGTGGAGAGGAAAATGATGGGACATTATATTACAATGTAACATCAATGCGACACGAGTTAGGCCCCAACAAAATGGTGCTACGCGAAGGATAGGGAATGATGAGAGCAGAGATGAAGAAAGATGACAAGTCGGAAGGCGTCCAGATGTCTCTTTGGGGTCTTGTGCATGATGTTTTGCGCGTGGATTTTTCGGCTTTACGACGTTGTGGGATTTGCATATTCAATAAAATGTCATTGGGACATTTGGTTGGAACTTTAAAGACGCAGATTGAATTTTTAACTCCAAAAAGAAGGACTACATTTTAAAGAAGAGGTCGAATGTTGTGAATCAGTCTTTTAAATTTTCCAAATATCTCAATAGTCACCGGAGATATGATGGTTTTAAGTTGCTGATGACGTTTGAATAGATGGCGCTTCATGTACTATGACAGTTGTCATTCTACACTTTCACCACTACATTCATCGTTTCCCACTCATAATAAATCGTTCTTCACCACACTATTGCATTCATCTCTTAACTCACATTACTTAACGGCGTACAATACAAATAAAGGCGAATAAAAGTCATGAACTAGATCAACAATTTCATACTTTGTCTGCGTGCACGAGTCATACTCTGCATGACTCGATGGCATTCACGCATTTTATTGTTCGCGAGCTATTTATTTAAAGCGATATTTAAATCGATACCTGCGGGCAGCAGCAGCGGCGGCAACGTTTGTGCAACACCTTGTTCTTGCCGCACGTAGGTCGACAACATGCGCGCGCACAGCGATTATTGTTTATTGAAAGCGAGTCGTTTATCACTTCAATCACGATCGATATATTAACTGACAATAACTACGCAGACAAGGCAAAAATTAGGTGGCTACAAATGGAACTAATGAAGGTAGTGCGCTAATCGACTTAAGTCACGTTGATCAATTTAATCATAGAGAAATCGTAAATAATTATGTTGTGGTGGTATTAATTAAATTACCTTTCTATTTTCCGATAGACGCTTTGGGGATTGTGAGAGCGCGCATGTTTGCGAAAGTGACTTAAGATAGTTGTAACATTTACAATAAAAGGATTAAGATTCTTCATTTATTAAGGAGTTATTATTACTAATTAATATTAATTATTATTAATAAAGATGAGGTGCGTTGGATTGGTCATGTGACGAGCAGTTATATCATTTAACTAGCTTTAAGTGACTTAAGTTCATGTTAGAACAAAGTGCGGGGACACAGTCGACAAATGTCTCAATTATCTGGACTTATGCAAAATTTCTCAGCTGTCTGACGGTTTATGGCTGTCGTAAAATGTCGCCTAGTTCTAGGTGCAAGAAAGTTGTAAGTGACTTAAGTCTTATTAAAATAGACACATTGCGATATTGTCAGGAATTTACGTAGACTTAGCGGCGAGGATATGCTTTGGATGTGAATAAAAGTGGCAGTAAGAGATTTTGCGAGAGAATAATTTTGCAAAGTGCTCTTAACTAAGTCATACTACATACAGGGTATACAAGAAACTAAAAAGGAAATTGCAATTCTCTTTGTGTCATTTTTGTAAAGTGCCTTCAGTCAAATGAAAGGAAAGCTGCCTTCATTCTCCCATTGGATTTGATCTATTTTCACTCACCGGAAGTTCATGATCCCCATGATTTAGTTCCTATAACCCTTTCCCTATAAATAGTCGAAAACTTATTCTGTCTACACATGACGTTCTTGTTTTTGCCTCGACAGGATGCACAGTGCAATCAATATTATTACTGCTCTAAGAAAATCAATCTTATTGGACCCTCACATCGATCAGAGAGAAAGAAATCAGTTTGAGTCCGCTACGAATCTACCACGAATGTGCATTGATTAACCAATTAAAGGCGAATTAATCTTGCGCGTGATTGCCATAAGGTCGCACAATTCAGTTGTGACGCTAGCCGTAATAAATTGTGTATTATTCGAAAGTGACTTAAGCGAATGCAGGATATAGGTAGGTATTCGTTTCGTATCGGTGTGAAATTGTTCGCTGGCGACTTCGAATGAGGCGGATCGCGGCCGCATTTGTCGTTTTGTTGCAATCGCCTTGGCACAATAAGCGACTTAAGTGTGGTGGAAATTACTTAAGTATATCAATTTCTTAAGGAAATTGTAAGAAGGTCTAAGGAGTGAGATACATTGTCTTTTCTATTCGAATTAATCCTGGGTGTGTAGCATGCCTAGTTTGGACAGCAACTTGTACAACGTTAAGTAGACTTACTTAAAGTACACATGGGGCTGGAATTTCACGGATTAATTGAGACACATTCCACACATTTTCATTTACTCCTGCTTTATATGCTCACCATAATTAAGTAAAGTGACTTAAGTATTAAGCATGGAATATGGGAAGATAAATCGAGACTTTTATGTAGATGAAGATGTATATGAATTCATAAATCAGTCTGGTTATTTTTTATATACTTAAATCACTTTTGTACAAATTGACGTACGTAAATGCCTTAAGTCATTTTCCTTTACCAGTGTTGCATGGAATAGAAACGACCAAAGTCAGAGTTTCATGTTACAAAAACGTTGCCAACTTCGGTTTAAACGAAGTAACTGTCAAATGAAGCAATGAAAAAATTTGTTTTAATCTAAGTTTTCATTATCCTACTTTAATCCTACTATTGGAGGAAATTGGATTGTGGAACAATTGGACAGGTGCAGACCTCTTAAAGTTCTTCTCAGTACTAGTTCTCTTTTTGTTTTAAGAAATCTGCAAAATTACACCTGTAGGTATCTAAAAAGCAGAAAATCTGCAATAGATTTTATCCAGCTATTAAAAAATGTTTACCTACAATCAAAGTAGAGGCCACAGCTATACGAGCGTTCCACTACCACTCAAATACTGTTGTCCTCTTTGTTCTACTTAGACACTTGGTGTTATCTCAGATAAATTAGTGGAACATCAAACATACATATGTAATACTTCCATAAGTAGTTTGTTTTCGCAAACACTAATTCATTTAAATTAACTTCAACTTCCTGCAGCATTGAAAATTAACTATTAATCTGTAAACAACGATGGCCATTCCAATCGCTGTGATTTATGCTTATTTACATCTATTTGACTTCATTCCATTGGTTCATCTCTTTCTGTTTTGTATGATCCCAATGTTTAAGTCACTTTACCTACTAGCGACTTAAGTCATTTCAAAGCCGTAGATAATTAGAGTTGGATTTTAGGATTGCGGCTGAGTTGGTTATTTTTAATTGATTTCATTAAGATTACAATTTCCTTCGGTTAAATCGCTTCCATTCAACTTAAGCCAAATGACTTAACATGTATTCTTGCTATTGAAATAAAACTTTTCTTACGAATTATTTGGACGCTCCAAAGACCTGTGATAAGTAATTCTTTTCTAATTCCTAACTTTTAGCAAAGTGTCACAATCAAGTTGACTTTAGTCACTTCTTGGTTCCGCTTGGTTTGTTAGGAATCTATGCCAAATGTCGATATCATTGCTCTCAATTCTTTATCCACCTATTCAACATAATGACTTCAGCCAAGTTTTAACCTCGCTGCATAATAAGCAAGCAATGTCTACTAAACAATGGCTCTGCAAAACTACCAACCAATAGCCTGCAGTACCGATGGTAATTTGTTTAAAAGATAAGTCAGCTAACTGCTGGGACTGGTACTGGGACTGGTACCACTGCTGCATTGTACCAAGTTTCACTTTTTAAATGTTCCTTAATTCGTTCAAACTGACTGCAGTTTGACTTCACCTGAGTAAACCCAACTTTACTTAAGCAATAAAGTGACTTGCGCTAATTTTACCTTATCCCATTTTCCGCAGCATGAAATACCAATCTGCAGACATTGTTGAAAACATGACCAGTGGCTTAAGTCAGGTTGCGCAATGTGCATTTTGTTGCAATTGCTTGCAACTTGCAGTCGATCGACCGATAAGCGTGTGTGAATGCTGTGAATGCCTTGGACGTCAACGCGTTTTCACACTGTTTGGATAACTGGATAACGTAATAATGACTTAAGTCAGGTTGCTACGCATTCAATTAACCTCACTTTTCTACTACATTTCACTTTGCCTCCAATGTACTGACATGGCACTCTTTCGCACGCTATGGAGCGAAAACTAATTAAGTTACAAGCACAGCACGTAGATTAATTTGTTGCTAATTAAATCTACTATGTGCTGACCACAAATAATACTTCAGCATCAATTCTGTTCTTACAGTTTTTCAGTAAGAAACGTAAAAGTATCAGTTGTGTTTGTAATCTATTTCATCATTTTTAATTAAAATTGCTATAGCTTTTTAATGCTTTGCGTAAATTTAACAAACTTTTGATGAAATAATACCTACTCAACTAAACAGCATGTAATTGCTGTCCCATAAAAGATGATTAATTTTTTTCGCACATTTTTCAACTGAAACCAACTTTTTCTTCTCAGCCATTGATCAACGCGTAAAAAAACCCACGTAACTTGTGTCTTATGAATAATAAATTATTGATTGAACATGTATATTAAAGCGAATTATCTCTTTTATTTATTAAAAAAAGTTTATTTACATACAAATGCTAAATTCCATGGTAAAATTCGATTTGAAACTGCAAATTCAACAATACGTCATATTGAGAAAATCAAGATCTACAACTCAACAATAATCCATTAAATCACAAGCTGAATACATTCGTAAATTATTTTTTGGAATTCCATTGATGCGACATGCAATAACAATGCACTTTTGCAATCGTATGCAAATTTACTTTCAAGTGAATGTACCTAGACAATATAAAGTCATTTCTACGTCTTACATCAGAAGGTATTTTATTGTTTTTCGTACTTTGAAAGATGGTAATTTGTTTGTGAGAAAGTGTTTATGATGGCGGAATAAGTGTAGTTTTTAATGGTGGCAGGAATGATTTAATAGGATGATTAATTACGAAGATAATCAATTTTAAAGTTGAAGGTTGGAAGTTTAGTAGGTAAGGGATACTTTGTAGAGCTCATAAGTCCAAAAGTAATTTGTTTATGAACATCATGTAAAGTCATGTGTAAAAAGGATTAAATAAGCTTTGAAATGATATGTCATATGATACATAATAATATTTTATTCCTAGGGATATTGGAGCTTGAATTTGTTGGTTGCATAAAAATCCCAGGAAAATTGGTTTTTTTACTTTAAAATTGGCTTTTTATTTAGAATTCCTATATTCAGAATAGATTTATGAATATTTCAGTTTGGAGGCAATTAAATACACTTTCAAATTATGCATAGTTCGTTACTCTAAATCAATCATTAATTAACCAAAATTATAAATGATTGTTCAATGAAAATCATGGAAATTATCAAATAGGCACTTTAATTACTTCTAACTATAGGAATTATTATTTTTTCTCATTAGTCAATAATAATCCTATTGATAAAAGATTAAATTCTCTTCATCATAATATATAGGGTGTTCCAACATCCTGTTTTAATCCCTTTCCATCCTGCTTTCAACTGCCTCAACTTGCAATCTTTGTAAATAACATCACCAAATCAATTTGTTCCATTCCAACTCAATTCCAAATGGCTTTCTCAATTCCTCCCCTTATTTCTTCCCATCTTACATAATGCGTTATTCGCCCGAGTCATCTTCTCGACGCATGTGCTCAGAATCGTAAAGACAAAGTCGTTCCTGCAACGTCTCCAATGTTCAACCATTTATCGTATTAACGTGCGACGTTTTATGGCGACGGATTAAACAAACCCCGGGTAAATAAACAAACTTCATTGCGGAGATTCCACCGCCTAACGATGAAATCCCATGCAAGTCAAGTGCGCGCGAATTGGTTGAGTTGGCTGTAACAACTTGCGAGAGACTCACAGCACGCAATGGATGTTGTTTTAATTTAAGTTGCAATTAAATTGGTGTAGAAAAACACCAGTTTACTTACATTAGCATGGCTCAATGCGGAATGAAATAGTGTTGGCTGGCATTAGAGTAGACAAATATTTTTGGGAGTTGTCGGAATCATTTTAGAGGTTGGTGAATGCAAAGGGAAGGAATGTGTTGAGTGATAGGATTTTTATTGTTATACTCATGGGGATTGAGAGCGAGAGACAGGGTCATCATTGATAATTTCCTTGTCACCAATGTTGTACCTTTCATCCCTCATAACTTTTCTTAGACTTGTCTTATTTGGACAAATTGTATCTTGTTTATTAGTGGATTGAATTCTTTTTAATTTGGTATACTGTTGAATTGTGGATTTTGCTGATATTTTTGTGTAAACATCAACACTTTATTTGGTTCCTCTGGAGGTACTTCGTTAACTACACAGTTCAACTTTAACTCGTTATAACTCTTGATAGAAAAACTCGAAATTTCACACCCTATACCTCATTTGATAATGCAATTAATACACTTTTAATGGGCATACAGAATAATTAGTAAAAACAGTTTTGTTTAATTGATATTTAAAGAAACTCTTGTATAAGTTTATACTTTTTGTTTTACATTTAAATGAAATAATTCATATTTTCTATTAAAATGATTAAATTATTCTCTATCCCATTTCATACCCAGTTTAAGTCATTATGCTTTACACTGATAACTCACTCAATAACTCTTTTCATGTGAAATCATTCTGCCAAGTTGACAAATGCAAATCCCACCAACAAACGCCTCCTCTTCAGTCATTAAATAGAATTTAATAAGGCAATTTCGTGTCACTTTTCATCGCTTTACAACTCTTCATATCCACATCCCTTCGATGCTTATTAAGCCCTAGCGCATTGAAGCCCAACACCATACATACGCACATTACGCATATTCTCAGCCAGCATCCTTCAACTTTCCCTGGCACTGATTGGCCTCATTTCGGGCTAATTCCAACCAACTTGGGATGGAAGCCCTCTGACTGACAGCATGCTGTGCCGCGACGAAGGGCATAGTGGGACGCCATACTGCGTCGTTGACTATATTCGCATTCGCCAACCCTTTCGAGACCAAAGACGAATATGCGTGCGTGTACAAGCGAGTAGCGTAATCGCGTCGAATGCTCTTGAAAAATAATCCTCGGGTTGGCAAGTGAGGGGTAAAGGCAATTTGGTTTTATATTCCTCGTTGGATGATGGCGCACAATGATGCTAAACTCATTACTGAGGGCAAGAAACACACTTTATTGTCGAGGCGTTTATCAAGTACATTGAATAATTAGCTGGAATGTTATCAAATGCGCTTGTAAGCTTTATTTCAAGTGTTGGAATTGATTGGCGGAGGAGTTTATGATGATTTGAGTGCTTTCGGAGTGATTTTGGTTGCATATATTTGGACCATAGAGTAAAGATTTGTTGTAGTTTAAACGCGCACAACTTTGTATTAAATACAGTGAATTGACTTGTTTAAATATCGATTGAAAGCTGAGTTTATCTATTTTTGATCGATGTATAAATT
>JAODGC010041884.1:0-26853 GCA_027574925.1 Ecitoglossa quadriceps | reverse complement strand
ACAAATTCCAATTCTTTTCAAACAAGTGCCTAACATATAGGCAACCAAGTAAGCATGGTTTCACTTGGTTACCTTCAATGCCATTTCTACAAATTGAGATAAAATTCTAAATCATTTTTACATGGAGTTAGGAAGAAGAATTCCGCTTGTTGATGTAGCATCAAGTTTTACGCCAGGCTTTTAGAATTTAATCAGCCTCCTCAGCATCAGCGGTAAATAAATTTAATCCGCGCTACAGTTAAGCGATAAACGCGACTCAAACGACGGGACAAAAGCATTCCTCAGCAGTCTGCACACAACTTGGTTCGCTTCATCATTAGGAAAATGATGGAGGTATTCATCTGACGGCAGAAATGACTTAAGTCGCATGGAGATAGACTAAGCACTGCGTTATCTCTAGTTAATGCGTCGCATGAAAATTCCTTGGATGCGAATCAAAGCTCATTGAATGTGCAAATTGTTCAGTTCCTCATCAACTCATCTAATATTATAATAATGAATATCGACTTGTGTCATTACATTCATTTCTTTGTTCTTTGCCTATGCGCTTTCTTACAGAGTCGAATCGAATCGGAAAATTTTTATCCAACTTGGTATTAATAAGTATGGAGGGTGCGCTATTTTCATCTGTCAAATATTACCCACGTCAAAGTACATCCTCTAAAGTAACCACCTAATCAAAGGTTTTCTTCCTTATAATTCTTTGAATTAGATATACCGATGTGGTTTTGGAAGTTATCCTTCTAAGGTCGTAGCAGAACATGAGACAAAAATTGTTTGTTCAGATTTGACAGTAACAGCTTGTGAAATAGAAACATAGGGATAGAAAGTATGGGAAATACAAGGGGCCTAAATTGTTTTCAATACGATGTATAACTCAATAATCAAGGGATAACACAAAACAAACGAAATTTGTAGTTTGTTATTGTTTTGCTTGTAACATCTTCTAGAATAGATGTACAAAGATGGGGATTATTTCACAGAAGAGAGGGTTAAATTCTCTTTAATTTGATATATTAGTTGATCAAGTGGTGGTAATAGGAATTGCAGATATTTAGATCCAAACAGCAAGAAACATTTTGGTAGCAAACTTTTCTAGTTTACCAATTAAGACTTAAGACACTTGAAACTCTTATAACTTTTCATTGAATTCTTCAAATCTTACAAATTATACATCCCTTGAAAGCTTAGTCAATCCACTTTCTATTGATATATGACGCATTATTATAAACATTTTAGAAGGATCATTTATTTCGTAAATTTCCTTCAAAAAAAAAATAATTCCAATTCTAACAAAAGTAAAATCCCATCTTTTATTCAACATTCAATAAATCACTAACACCTATTATTGATTGATATTGGTATTGACACACATTAAATAAAAAAAATTTAGTATACAGGATGTTGAAATAATTCTTCAAAGAGATTGAGTAAGTTTTTCATTCCTGATTAATTGTTTCAAACACATTAATTAAATTATATTAACGCTGAACTTATTTTTCCACACGAGGGCGTTGGTCTGCCTCCGTATGAGTATTTAAATCGCACATTGCAATTAACAATTAATGCGCAATTGAATTTTATCGCTCATTTAATTCGTTTCAACGAGGCGATTGTTTTAATTGTTATTTCCTGTATGTAGTCGCTAGTATACTCCAGCCCATGCCCTTAACTGTACCAAAAACCCAGCGCAACTCATCAAGCCGCCTCCCTCCGCCACATTTTCAATTTCATTCCGTGTGGCGTTGACTCTAACGCTGAAGCAATTGAAATCGACTAGAAAACATAGAATGCCAGAATACAGCATCAGCATTGGAGGCGGCAACAGCAGCCGAGTATTATCCTTGTATTTATTTAGCTTTGGCGCTGCGCGTGCGACCGTGGCGCCGCAGTCGGCGGCGTTGCGTATCGATTTTCTTAATGCCCCGAGGGACCGGTTTCCCTACACCACTCGGCACACGCGTTTGCTGCCGCCGCCCGAAAGTGCGGATTTCGGCCGGGCCCGCGCGCGCGCCGCCCTTTGAAGTTTGAATACCTTTAGACTTTACCACTTACCAGAAACTTGTAGCAGAGCGTGCTGCTGCCGCCGTCGCCGCCAACGCACGTAGGCTGCATATTAGCGCGAGAGAGATAAATGCAGATGAAACACTGATGCTGGGCCATGGTTTCGGAGGAAGAGCATTTTCGAAATGTCAAGTTTATACCCTGTTGGAATTAATACAGGATGTTGAAATTGTGCTTTTGGAGACCATCAATATGCACAGTCAGCTTTAAATTGATATAACTTCAGATTGAGAGGTGATATCTTATCCAGGGTGAGAATATTTCAAAGTGGATTAACCATGCTTTGTTTTTGGGGATGACAAGGACATTGTATTTGCAAACAAACGAGTTTAACTCTAAGTTAAAATTGAAAGTGGAATTTTTACTTGTGGTGGTTGTGGAGAAGATTAACATTTAAATAATTCAATTTAGGGGTATTCTTGGGATTTAGTATTTTTATGAGGGAGAAGAGATTTAATGAGCTTTAATTTGATGTAGGACAATAGTAGCTAGGATTAAGAAAAGTATCTTAAATAAATCAGTGAAATTTATTTCAATCTGCGGTATTTTGATTTAGAAATGAAATCAAACTATTTATGGTGAATAATAGAAGTTCGAGGATAGATAATAAAAACTTTTTAATTCCAAGTGCAATTGATTGTAATACTACTTCAAGTATATTCCATGAAATCAAATGAAAATGATTTGAATAATTTAGCGAAATAAATTGGATTTGCAGGTAAATAACTCGACATAGAATTAATATATTTGAATTATGTTTTTCTCATTAGAAAGTATATTTCATCAGCTTTCATTTGCTATATCACAATTAATATTGTGATAATCATAAGTGACTTAAATCTACAATGGAAATGGTCTCATGCGTTTTGAAAATCATCCCTCTAGCTAAATCCTTAATAACTTTGGGTACAATAAATATATATTAATTTTCACTGTTTTACTAGAAAGCTCTTTTAGTACACTTTCAATTGATATCCAGTTTAATCAACTTTCTCAATTCTAAATGCTTCAAATCATCGATCTAAATGGGGGGAACATTGTGACTTTCTTGAATCGACTCTTCGTTGTTCTCTGCATTTTATTACAACTTGTAAATTTTTCTTACCTTTGCTGATTAAATGAGCACCCAGTATGTAATGTGTAGTTTCCGCAACGGTTTGTTTTACGGCCGCCAACGTTTATTAACCGCCAAACTGATGCGTGCGCGCCCCCTCGATGCGTTTCGGCATGTTGTGTGTTTGAAGCCTCCCCCGTCGACGAGACGCGGTCATAAAAGCGAGTCAAAATTCACGCATTGCATCTCATACATCCTCGCCATGCTTTTGCAGCCACCGCATACATTTGCATCGCATCACTACACAGCAGCCGCCGCCGCCGCCGCATGAGAGTTTTCCATTCTTTGCCAACTCTGCGCCGCGTGCAAATATGCATATTGTGCGTGCGTGTTGCGGCACAACGAGGCGGTAATCATGCCGCCCCGGGGATGCCTTATTGGGGTACTTGCGGCTGCATTACTCACACCCAGTGGAGTCATCGCAATTGTGGAAATCACCGAAATATAAAAACACTAAGTGGGGGCGGCGCAGTAACAAGGGACGAGAATGAAAGAAATTCAGGCGAAAAGTGGCATTTATGAAATGATTGACTATGACATATGTACATGCTGACACGTGGTGTCTTGGCGGTAGGTAGTTGCTGTGCGTTGGTGGTGTCGGAGGCGGCAAAGGGAGGTAGAAAAATAGTGTTAATTTGTTTCATCGTAATTCGTCCGACAGCTACTGACAATTCTCATTTTGGCAATTTGTGCGTTACGTGCACGTACCTACGCTTCCATCGCCAGCACCATGGGGGCGGCAATGCAGAGGTGGCAATAGGCGGCTTGTGAAGGTGGTAAATGCACGTGCGAACACCACCAAAGGGAGCTGCGAATGCGAAGGGCGCGCAAATACGAATTGCCACCCCTTTCCCAATCTCCAACCGCCTCCCTCCTACTTTCCCCTCTCGCATCGCACCCAATATATCACAATTTAATCATCTCCCCTGTATATACTCATTGCAGTCAGTTGCATTCCTAGCACTATACAAGGTGTTTATTTATTGACTGACACAATAAACCGGGAAGCTTTAATCAACTTTCATCAATCATAACTGCGGTTGTAAACAAACTAATTACTTGGGTGATTTATCAAATGATAGGTATTTTAATGCGCTTTCAGCTGCTCTTTAATTGAATAATTAAACTTTAGTGGTTTGTCAGTTATGATTACTTTTAGTGTACATTGCAGTTGTTGGTATCATAAAATACGAAGAAATTTCATAAAAACTCGAAACTCTATTAAAGATAACTTTGGATCCAAATAGAACCGTTTATTGTGCAATATGTCAAATGATAGGCATTTTAATGTACTTTCATCTGGTCTTTAATTGATTAATGCAACTTTATTAGCTTGAAAGTTATGATCACTTAAAGTGCGCAGTGGCTTTTTTGTTTTTAATCTTCCCCTGTATATTAGTTGAGGGGCGGAGGCCGAATACTTTGCTGACGTCGGCGTTATTTACGAGCGCGGCGGCGGCGTGCCCGATATCGTCGTAAATCGTCGAATTTTATACATTTTGGCTTTTCTCCGGCAGCAAGGGCGGCAGGATGCGCTCGCCGCCTCAATAAAACTGCACGCGTGCGCGCATACGCGATAAACAACGCCGCCGTCGCTGCTGCCATACAATAAACAAGCGAAGGTGCTACTTGCGTTTATTTCCGGCTTTATTTCCAACGATTTCCCATCCTAAATGTCTTTTCCTTCATTTCCAATCTTCCCATAATAAACAAATCCCACAAATGCAACCATTCCAACATAAATTGTTCACTTAGTTTAAATTTGTTACTATATTTCACTGTCGTTTGTTTTCTTTTGTTTTCATCTTGGTCCATCAATTTCCACTGTTCGTCTCTGCTTGCAGTGATCCTGCTGGATACAACCGGGGAGAGCCAGCTGGATTGGACACGGTATCCCTACGGCCCGCAGGCGACCACACCGGGGGTGAGTTTGTTATTTTATAATTCAACCATTGTCCTGCAGCGGCCTCGTTATGCTGCAACCAACGTTACATGCACGCTGAGCATTGTTGCGATAAAAACGTCGATTTCCCGTTTGATGCGCTGTAATTCACCAATGCGGAGGTGTAATCGCACACCGATCGGGGTGTTTTATAGGGGATGAACTCAGCTTTAATTTGATGTATGGAGTGATGTGCGTGATTGATTACAAGTACGTTGGAATTGGTGTCAAAGTTCATCCGAATTTTCGGAGCTTCCATTTGTACTTAACCTAGAAAGAGACAGCATTAGGGAAAGGGGTTTATTGTTAATTAAGGCATCAAATTGAAGCGTAATTAATGGCGTTTATGATGCTTGTTGATTAGTATATGGGATTTGTTTAGTTTTTGGTTTATTATTGAATTGGAGGTGTAATTGCTATTCATGTTGAAATTGTTTTTGTTAAATTTTAACTGGCTTATAATGATGGTAGATTATTTCACATGGGTGCAATTTAAAGTGTGTTTAGCGCACTATCAAACTGTTTTCAATTGATATCTATACATAGTTTTGTTTTTGATTTATTTGCAATTAACCGTGAAATTGACAAGTTTCAAAGTGTAATAGTTTGACATCAAGTTTAATTAGGTTCTAGTAACGATAATCGCTTTATTTTATAAGCAAATTAACGAGGGTTGAATAGAGTTTATAATGCATTTTATTAGAAGTTTTAAATAATTTCCTTTTTCCGAGTATCCTTGATTTAAAATATTGTTACAATTCTGACGTTACTGTTAACTTACTATGATTGTAGCAATTATTTTATGTGTGTTATAACAATCCCACTTTCTTAATCTTAGTATCAAATGAAAGCTTATTTATTATACATTCATATTCTTTTTAATTCATGTTAATATCTTGCATACATTTGCAGTTATCTTTGATTAACCTAAAAAAAAAACTCGCGGCGTATGTTTCATCTGTCTGCATAAGAAATCTCTGAACAAAATGCAAACTTTATCCGCATTTCAACCCTCCACGAAAACAATAAAAATTTAAATTGCCGGATGTCATATTTCGGAACATCGGAACATCCGTTTGCCTTCCTTCCGTGTTGCAATCTTCAGCGCGCACCCTTCTCAATTGCTGCCTCCTGTGTTACCTTGTGCTGTCTACGTTTTGCACCTCGTCTGTTTCCATCGCGAAGGAAAGCGGAGAAACACGCCGCATGCTACAATCGCCGAGCAGAGAATTTATTTTCATGGCTACCCTCGTCGCGCCCTGCCACCCCCAACTGGCTAGTCATGCACGCATGAAAATATAACGAAATCGTCCACTGGGAAAACACGCGCGTGAAGCGGAAAAGTCTTAGATGCAGCGGGCCTTGAGCCCTGACAATCTTCAACTAATAGTACGAGGAGGTGGCGTGGCTTGCAAAATGAAAATAGTGAAGGAAACAAGCGGAAATGTGGGCATATCTTACAGCTGAGGTGTTGAAAGAGGGAAAAGGGTGGAAACTTGCACAAGCGGTACGAGTAGGTTGATGAAGGTTACTGTATTTTAAAGAGGAGGAAATTGTTTTTTTTTTTGGGGGGGGGGGAAATTTGTGTTTGAATAATAAGAACATAATCATTTTGTGTGTGTGGATACGACATGTTCTTATGTAAATGTTTATAATTTTTAAGTAAATATCAATAAGGAATGTTTAATAATTACATTAAAGAAGGATAAGTTGATTTTACTTTGAGACTATATTTAATAAATTAGGGAATTTTAATGACGTTTAAGACTAATTTGGAAGTACTAGTACAAATTAATTTATTTTCTTTGAAGAATCATAATTCTCAACTCATTCAACGTACAGTTCTTGCAACTAATTCATCACAAAGTAGATTAACTAAACTTCCATGTGATGTTCTAAGTAATATTCTACTACAATTCAATCACATTCAAATGTACTACTAAATTGTGTCAATTTTCTGCCTCAATACGATTGTTAGTGAAAGAAATTGCCAGGTAAAAAACACATACTGTTCCTGTTACAGTCTTAAATCAAATAAAACCACATCAATTATAATCTATTCTTAGTTTTACTCCCAACAATTACTTTTTGAACGTGTCCAATCATGTCTGCTGTATGCAAGGAAAAAACCCACAGCTCCTGTGAATTTACGACATGTCGACTTTTCTAAAATTAGTCAAATTCCACCTCGTTCCACATGTTTACTTACAATCATCTGTTTGCATCCCAACATATGCTATTTCTTCGATTCATATCCCACTTCGACCCAACATATCTCCTTACTTGATGCATGCCACTCGATACTCTTTACGTAACTTCATTTCGAGTCATCCAGTGCGAGTGCGATTCGTTAGCCTTCATTCCCGAAATGTGTCGAAGGTTCAATCTGGAGTGTTTATGCTTTCATTCCGATGCCAGCGCAGATGTGGAGGCGGTTGGGAAAGCGGCGAAAAGACATAAATTACGATAACAAATTTGTCGTCGGTCGTCAGTCGTCAGTGCCAAACGTATCAGTTGAATGGTTAAAAATAAGCCGGGGAATACGATGCGCATCGGTGGCGGTAGATAAAAAGTGGCTTTATTACTTTCTTGGATGGATGGGAATTAGTAGTTTATACTAGGAGGCCAGAAATTATTATAAAAGAGGAGAATAGATGCAAAGTGATAATTCTCAAGGAGTTATTATTTGAGGTTATGTAAAGGCTTGTGTAAAGTTGGTATAGGTTAATGAATGGCTTCATTTGAAAAAGGGTCAAAGTATCTTTTGTTTAATACAACGAACAATAATTTTACATTGTTCAAACACAATTTAAATTGTTTTTTAAAGTGGTGCTAAGAAAAAAAGAAAGTAGTTGGGTTACTTGACATTTGTTTTTTATTTCTTTAAATCCTCCCAACTTTTAGATGCGTAAAGATAGAATTTTCTGACATTGATTTTTGGAAAGTAGGTTAGTTCATCTATCTTATGCACTTACAGAAACTAAATTTGTTTCACTTGAACTGCTTTAAAACCGCCCTAGAATTAAAAAAATGTGTTTATTATTTGTATTCATCAACTCTTCATTCAAATCGCTCTAACGCCAAAAAATGTTTATCGTACACTTAGCAATAAACATTTATTATAATTAGCATTAAAACCTCTATAGAATAGTATACATTTGAATCTAAAAGCAATTCTGTAACATTCCTTAAATCAACATCCAAGTCATCTGCTAATTACTCTAACATCATATCATGATTTCGCTTGGTTCTAATTGTTTTAATATCCGAATTATCAATTGATCACACTAGCCAGTTTAGCATCCCTCCCTCCCAATGGTAGGGTTGATCATATGCGTGCCGTTTTTGTACGGCGGCAGGCGTCTCATTCGTTAGCTTTATTAGTACCATTTCGTGGACGCACACGCAGAAAGATTAATTATCAGCGAGCACGACTAACTAACAGGGCGTGCCCTCGGCTTGTTTATTTCCGAATTTTCTTCGTTAGCGGAGACAATTTGTCAAAACGCGGGGGCAAACAAAAAACGAACGCTGCCGCCGCCGCCGCTTGGTTCGAAGATGTTTTCGTTGATGTTGCAGCGACGAGAGGAGAAAAGCGGGCAAATAAACAACAACCGAGTTAAGTCTAGCTAAATGTTTTAGCTTGGGATGTGGGATGCAAGTGAATAGAATCGAATAGAATGGAACGACAGGAGAAGTGGAATTTAATATTTGCTGAGATGAAAGTTGTTTTTTTTCGCTCGTTGTTTTTGTTCTTGCTCTTGTGTTTTAGCTTGGGTTTGAGCCTTGTCTTCGGGGCGGAAACGTTACTAACTGAAGATAATTTGTGAGAAGCGACGTAATACGTTTAAAATATGAGGAAAAATGAGGTAACGACGAGAAATTGCGTTGCAAATCGTATTATGGGCCAAGAGGCAAGGCATACAAAGTGCTCAAGTGCTTAACAATTGCTACGAAGACAAAGGTTCGATTACATAAATATTCGAATGGTAAATGCGCGCAAATTGCTACTAATTAGCAAAGAGAAATGTTGGGTATTTGTCTGAAAGTTTTAATGATTTTAATCTCAATTGTAATATTCAATTGTTTAAGGGTGGTAACTTCCAACCGGATGAAGATACTAGAACCCTCTAAACATCAGTTAATTGCTGAAAATTACCTTTCCAACGACAGTTACTAATGAAAATCCAAGGCAATTGGCGTTAGCACAAACAACACCAAAGTTTAACCAACTTTTTTAAATTGCTTCAATTTATATATCAACTTGTTTTAATATTGACTATTTCATCAAAGTTCCAAAACTGGTATGAAATTGGAAAAGGTCTCATTTTCGAAAGAATTTAATGCTATTTGTAATTTCCTTATATTGATAACTATACAATGAATATTTTAAAGGTTACAACATTCTGAATAAAAAGTTGACACTAAGAAGAGTGGAAAGTGTCGCGGTTAACTCCAAGGGCTGTAACTTAAAGAGGGTGCAAGATATATTGTTTCTTTAAATGTTATTTACTAACACGTCAAATTATCTTTCAAAAGACACCTTACTTTTTGCAGTTCAAGGTCATTGTCTTTTCTAAAATTGAAGCCAAAGTTCCATCTCTAATTTTACAATTCATTCATTTAATTCTTTATTGTGTTAAGGGTTGTAACTTCCAAAACGCTTTTATTTCTTTCTCTTTTATATCTTGTAAGAAAACGAATTAAATTACTTTTCGAATGATACCCTACTCAATCTGCTCATTTATTTACTTCATCTTTTAGTTCACTGGTAAACTGATTGCTTGTATGCATTACATCTGAAAATATTGTTTGGAAATTGGGAAAATTCATTCTTAAGCTATTGGCAATTGTAGAATGACTTTTGGCTGCTCACCATGTAGAATATTTTCCCAGCTGGAAAATGACGCATGTACGCCGACGTCGCTTCAATTTTCTCCGGGACGCTGATAGATCAGCGACGGCAAAACCTGGGGACCCTTTGCTCCTAACTCAATTATCCAACCCCATTACGGTGCCTGATTTAAATTCACCGGCGTGCTACTATCCCGCCGCTGCCGCCGCCTCTATTCGGGTTCACTTTTTTCCGGAAATGACGCGTACGTGCTCTGTCCACACACGCTGCACGCAGGATCCACCCTTTTCGGTTGGGCAATCTCGTGAATCTATCTCCTGGTAATCAAGCCCTAAAGACCACTAAAAGCTTAATAAGACAGGCAACCATTATGCAATGAAAATTCGTCTTATTTCTCACAGATTCCTTCTGGGAAAAGAGACTTATAGGTTTTAGTCGTCAGTTGGTTTCCTTTCTTTTTCATTTTTTTTTTATTTTCAGTCTTTAAACATCCTGTATATTGCATACAAGTAGAGGGTTGATGCTGATGATGATGGAAGTCCTCGCTATCATCGTGCGCGCACATCCTAGGGGGTGGCACTTCCGGCGCCCAGGCAGGCGGTTGATCCCCTAGATGACGATGGCGGCAGTGCACATGTGCGAATAGTTTTCTTTTACGTTTTATTCGCCTTTAGTTCGCTTTTACTTTTTATTCCGCGTGACCGCCGCAGTGGTTGTCTTCTATTTGCCGAGGGTTTTTCCGGCGTTACCAAAGTTTGCTTCTAGTTTTTTACGCTTATTTACCTTCATGAAGTTGCGAAAACAGTGGGGAATTTGTCCTCAAACACCAATGGGCGTGTGATGCTGACAAGAGGGAGGAATTGATATATTTTTACAAGTTTTATAAGGGTACTTAAAAGTTAGGTTGGAATAGGATTTTCATTTTTCTATGGATTCGAGATAGGTTTTCATCTCTGTAGTGATGAAGGGAAATTCATTGGTTAGTCAGAGATTATAATCTTTTAACGGTTATCATATTTGCTTCTAGTTTGAGGGTTGTAATTCTTATAGGGGTGAAGGTATAGTATTCTTGGAGGCTTCATTTAATTGCAGATTAACTTGTTTTTCCAATGATGTCTTCAGAATTAAAATCCAAGGTTATTGTCTCATACAAAATTACATCAACATCTTAGGCTTTAATAGGCTGTGTTACTTTTTGACCAAAGTTGACATTGATTTATTGATAAATTAGGTTACGAGGGTGACATTACATTATGATATAGGTTATGTTAAAGTGGATTTAATGCAGTCTAATGCAGAGTTACACGGATTTTACTAAAAATATGTTCTTGTTGTCTTTCTTGGGGGTTTTAATGAAATGTCTTGAGTTTTCTTTAGTTTTTTCCCTAGTTTTCAAAATATGCTAGCTTAGTTATTGGAAAATTATAAGATTTTTCAATATTTCTTGTACATTCAATCAAATTCTCTTCGTCATTCTTGCAAATTTTCTTTTAATTCCCCAATGAGTTTTCCTCCTTGCGTTCTCTACGAAAACCACAATTTTCCTCCCCTCAACGAGATCCCCATTTATTCGCTGGTTTTCCCTCGTCACAATCACCACTAGTGCAATTCAGTTGACGAAACTACTGCTACCACTCCCCAATTCAGCAACTTTTTGCCCCGAGAGTACAAAACCGGAGGCGCGGAAATGTGCCATATTCCTCGCAAAACTATCATCGCCATCACGTCGCCAGGCTGATTGCGCGAGTAGCCGCCGCTGCTGCTGCCGCCGCCTCGCGCGCTGCTCACGGACGCGTGAAATTCGTTTCGGATGCGCTCGAGCGTGGAATTTAGTTTACAATACGCTCTCGTGCGAAATCTCTGCGGGCTTTTCACCCTCGAAAGTACCGGAAAATCGCACGCAACCAACCTGGAGGCGGCGCGCAGTGCGTCCACTCATGTCGCCATGGCGACAAACATAAATTACATTACTAACATTTTAAAATCGCACAAAAGCAAGTTACCACAATCTTGCTTAGAAACATGAGCGACATGAATGATTCATGTATGGCTATGGCGAGATTGAAAGTCGGGAAATTCGGGTTTTCCCATCGTGCCGAAATTTCAGTCAATCCGCGGGCAAATCTGCATTTTAAATTCCTCATGGCGGAGACGTAAAGAAGTAACTCGTCAGAATTAGTTCGCCATCGATTGCATGCCCCTCGGAGGCATGTAATTTTCCACCGCGTGTACTATCGGCGGCGGCGGCGGCGGCGGCAGAGGAAGAAGAGATATTACAATTTGTAGTCGCGTTTTTACAGCGTTCTACTTCATTAAATTTATTTTATTTGACAAAATGAAGGGGAGCGAGAGATAATAAGTGGAAGCGTGGCCGCCTCCCACGCTTCCGCGTCGACATCATTCGGAAAATTTTCGAATTCCGCAATAAAAATACCAGCGGCGCATTATAATGACAAAAAACGTCGGTGGAAATTACCATGGATATTAAAAAGAGAAGAAGTCAGCCCGCGGGGGCGGCAAAACGCGCGGTGAACGAGCGGGGAGGGAAGGTGGACTCGAGATAAGACATAATCCAACTTGGTTTGCCGCCGCCACGAACCTGGATGCACGCATAGAGAGGAAGTTAGTCGAAGGAAGGTGGAATTGCGGAGTGGGCGGCGAAGGGGAGAAGGGAGGCGGTAGTGTGGTTTTATTCATTTCGCTCACGTTCCGCCAACGTTCGACGTTTCGACCGATTGTAATAGTAATAAAGTTGATAAAAAGTGCGAATAAAGAAACTGCACCCTTGGAGGGCCACCACCCTATGACAAATCGAAGAGGATAAATTCCGCCAACGCCTTCTACCACTAATCTCTGTGTGTATGTGCAACATAACCGTTGGAAAAACAAACTGAATTAATGCAAGTCATCACCTAAGCCCACAAACTATCAAAACCACTTTGCCCATTTTTAACTACCCCAACTTGACAGTCAGAGAAATAAGGCAGCCAAATAATGTAAGAATTAATTTAACGTTGATTAATTTAACGTTACCTAATCTAGCCACGCCCACATTTAATCGACATAATATTTCACTTTTATCCTCTTCACATTCTTGATGAACTATGTCCTGACATCATCGTTAGAATGAGGATTAAAGGCACGCCAGGAAGTCTTAAGGTGCGCGTGTAACGTACAGATAACCCTCAGGCCATCGCCGCCACTGCCGTCCCCACAGTGCGATCACAAATCACGCGCGTTTATCACCGCCAGTGAGAAATAAGACGGAAAGCGAAATAAATGTAGGAAGTCGACCTTCTTACGTTTGCCGCCCCCCGACTGTGACGGCGGCTTGGAATAATAATATACAGTGATTAGTAACCATGACTACTACGAATGGGGTGTGAAAGCTACAAGAGAGGAATTCACAATGTTCTGAAGTAATACCTAGGAATGATATTAATTGCCCTCTTTTTTTTTTTGCTTTCTTCCCAGTGGGTTGAAGAATCCTTCACGAATTTCCAACGCGGGATCAATTGGCGTTCGTATGTGGTTTGCGATGTGGCGTATAACAATGTCAATAACTGGCTGTGGGTGCCCTTCATTGAGCGCCGGGAAGCAAATCGGATCTACATCGAGATCCAGTTTACGATTCGGGACTGCAGTCTCTTCCCTGGAAATGCACTCTCGTGTAAGGAGACCTTTAGCTTGTTGTACTACGAGTTCGACGCAGCCACGCGCGAACCGCCCCCGTGGGAGACAGAGTCGTACAAGCTGATCGGCCGGATTGCCGCCGGCGAGGGACGCTTCAATACTAACAACGAGGTCAACATCAACACCGAGATCAAGTCCATTCCGGTGACGAAGAAGGGCGTGTATTTTGCATTCCGCGACCAAGGCGCTTGTATCTCCCTGTTGGCGGTGAAGATTTACTATATTACCTGCCCGGAGGTGACCATCAACTTTGCGCATTTTCCGGCAACCCCTACTGGCAAGGAGGTCACACTGATTGAGCAAGCGACTGGGAGGTGTGTGGAAAATGCAGAGATTGTCGATACGCCCACTTATTTATGTAAGGGGGATGGGAAGTGGACTTTACCTACGGGTGGATGTAAATGCAAAGCAGGGTTCCAACCGGATTTTGATAAGCAGTCATGTAACGGTAAGCGGAGAGATGAACATATCCTGAACTTGTAAATGATCCACTTTGTTTGATTTTAGTATGTCCAATTGGAACGTTCAAAGCTCAGACTGGAGATGAACACTGCCAGAAGTGTCCGGAGCATTCAAAAGCCCCTGATTATGGTTACACTGAATGTAGATGCAGTGGTGGGTATTTTAGGGCTAAAAATGATCCCAGAGACATGGCTTGCACCCAACCACCAAGTGCCCCCACCAATCTAACAGTGAACTTTGTGGATCAATCCACTGTTATGTTGTCGTGGAATCCTCCTGAAGATACTGGAGGTCGTGGTGACGTCACCTATCGTATTAAATGCGACGCTTGTAGTTTGGGGATAGTCCAATATTCTCCCAACATGGTAAGTTCATAATAGTAAACCCTACTGTACAACTTTCGAGTACTAAATATGTTTCTCCACCTAGGATTCATTCAATGAGACCAAGATCACCATCAGTGGTCTGAACGCTGTGACCACTTATAGATTCCAGGTCTTCGCTGAAAATGGCGTCTCTAACCTTACAAACAAAGCCTCACCAGAATACACAGACATAGTGGTGACCACAGAAGCCTCAGTTGCATCCAGCATAACCAATGTCAGAATCCTCTCTGTAAAAAGCTCAGAGATCTCTTTGGCTTGGGATGCTCCATCTTCTCCGGACGGTGGGGACATGGAGAATGACCTTGTGGAGATCTACGAAGTGCGTTGTTTCGTCAAAGGGGATATTGACCATTCCAACTCAACCAATGTCCTCACAGCGGACCTCTCTACAACATTCACAGGTCTTAACCAACGAACAGAGTATGGTCTTCAAGTCCGTGCGAAAACCCAACGTGGATGGAGTGCCTATACTCCTGTTATATTTAAGACAACAGGACAGGTGCTCAAAACAGCGTATGTTGGAGAGGAAGAAGGCCTCCGTCTGCAATTGGTGGCTGGCGGGATAGTTGCTGTTGTGGTGATCCTCGTGGCGATTATCATTCTGACTGTAGTCTTCATTCGTTCGAGAAGTAATGATGAGTGCAACAAGAAGCAGCCCAGTGATTGTGATACCTTGGAGTATCGGAATGGAGAAGGTATGTCTGTTTGACTGTTGATGAAGAAGGGTTGATCAATGTGATGTTACTACTTGTTTGAGAACTGTAAATCAAGTGCTAACATGGTCACGATCCCTATCTGAAGTAACTGCGACCTAATGACTAATCTAAATTTGCACTGTTTCTTTGCCCCCACTCTTCAAATTGTCCAAAAATTGCGCGCGCCCCTGTAAACACACAACCTCCCAATATCAAATGTATAGGATTGGTAGTCACCTACAGTAAGTGGTCCCATGGAGCTAATTGGATTTGTGCTGATGATTGGTCGCCAGTTTTATGTAGCTTTGCCATGTTTTGTTTGGTTTCTGTTTGATGTTTAATTTTGTGTTGCTTTGGTTTATTGTAGTGCATCATAGTATGGATAATCCACCGATTGTTACCACCCATACCAATGGTAATTGTTTCTTTTTTGTTTCCTTTTTGTTCAATAACATTTCTGCATGGATATCATCATCTATTCGAATTTGCTACGAAAAAAGCCCCAAATTTGGAATCAAACTAAAATGACTCTTACCCTCTAGTGACCACGCCTCTCTTTACTGGAATTGGTGCATCTAGGACCTACATCGACCCACATACTTACGAGGATCCTAACCAAGCTGTAAGAGAATTCGCACGGGAAATTGACGCTGGTTGCATAACAATCGAAGCTATTATTGGTACGTGACCCCTTTCAACCTATTTACTACCTAAAACCGCAAACAAACTAAGCAACGAAATCAACTCTTGCAGGTGGTGGTGAATTTGGTGATGTCTGCAAGGGCAAACTCAAAATAAATGGAGGTCCTGACATCGACGTAGCGATCAAGACCCTCAAGGCCGGGTCCTTGGATAAAGCCCGCAATGATTTTCTTACTGAAGCTTCCATCATGGGTCAATTCGAGCACCCCAATGTCATTTTCCTGCAGGGTGTCGTCACCAAGTCGAATCCAGTGATGATTATTACTGAATACATGGAGAATGGTTCATTGGACACCTTCTTACGGGCGAATGACGGCAAATTCCAAGTGATCCAACTGGTTGGTATGCTTAGGGGCATTGCAGCTGGTATGCAGTATCTAAGTGATATGAACTACGTCCATCGAGATCTAGCGGCGAGGAATGTGTTGGTTAACTCGCAGTTAGTGTGTAAGATTGCTGATTTTGGGCTCAGCAGGGAGATTGAAAGTGCTACTGAGGGCGCGTATACAACAAGGGTACGAATTACTTTAGAAATTAAATGAAGATCAACTAATTGCGAAATGTTTGTGGTCTTTCAGGGAGGAAAGATTCCAGTTCGATGGACAGCCCCGGAAGCGATAGCATTCCGGAAATTTACATCCGCCAGTGATGTATGGTCCATGGGTATTGTATGTTGGGAGGTGATGTCATACGGAGAGCGACCATATTGGAATTGGTCCAATCAGGATGTTATTAAGAGTATAGAGAAAGGATACAGGTATTTACCTTTCCATCAATTAATTGATAAATTAATTGGTCTCAACAGTGGTGTGTAACCCATTCTCGTGTATTGTAGATTGCCAGCCCCAATGGACTGCCCTGAAGCAATTTACCAACTCATGTTGGATTGCTGGCAAAAGGAGCGAACACATCGACCGTCCTTCCAGTCCATCGTGAAGACCCTGGATCGTTTGATCCGAGTTCCGGACACGTTACGAAAAATCGCTCAAAATCGGTACGTCTAATCAAATTGCAAATGTAACCTCCAGACTTCCTACACATATCATATTAATTTATGTCTTAAGTTAACTCCACTGCTTTTATTTGCTTTAGTTGCTTTGGCTTTAACCAAATTTTCTTTACAGTCATTCGCCAACATTAAACTATTACCAAACGCCTGTGTCAAGCGCCCCACGCGCATTCGCCACAGCCCCACAAAACCCCCACTCATTCCAATTCCAGCCTCATCAGCCTCATCCTCAACCACTCCAATTGGACTCTGTCCGCTTTGCATCCCACTACCCAATTCCCACATTGCGAAGAGATTACCTCATTGGTCATTTGGAACCAGCTGCTATGAATACAATCAACCTTCCCAACTTTACCTCCCACTTTGGATACCATGATCAATTACAACACTTCCAACCTAGCCAAGCACCCCAACCTCAGCAGAGCGCTAGTCGTTTCAATTCCCTCAAACTCAACGACTTATCACGACAAAGACGTGATTTAGGTGAGTTTGAGTTCAAAGAGACCAACACTAACGACTTTGCGCACCATGAAGGTGACCAGTGGAGTTTCAGTAACTTCCCATCTCCGGTAGACAATGACTTCTATCAGTTTGATAAGGTCCCTGTGCGGGCAGGGGACGAGGAACCCGAATACATGTGTGATAATGATGGGGCTGGTTGTGGGCAGTGGCAGGGTGATGCCGGGGATGGGACACAAGCGCAGGCGTGTTACACTAGCGGGGAGGCGGGCAATTGGGTCACATTCACGGGCAATCTGTAATTTATTACACGCACAATCCTAACCTATTCAAAACACATGCTTTAAGGTATTTTTTCTTTGCTTCGACATTTACTCACTACTTAATTTGTTGGTAATGGGGATATGGCTCTTTGTTTGAACCTCACATAACTTCTCCTACATGAGCACGAAATCACAAAGTAAGTCCTATAAATAACGGTTCTAGATCAACAAACCCATTGGCAGCAGACGCCCCAGACTTGACCAACTTCACCTCCGTCGAGGAATGGCTCAACTCCATCAAGATGGCGCGGTACTTACAGAACTTCGAAGCAGGTGGCGTGACCTCAATGGATGCAGTTGTAAACCTCACCGTGAAGGAGCTCACTGAGTTGGGCATCACGCTGGTTGGTCATCAGAAGAAAATCATGAACAGCGTGCAGAACATCCGGGCACAGATCCGCGTCAATGGCCCAGAAGGATTTCTCGTGTAATAACTAAAGTAATAAAAAACCAGTGACAGACAAAGGTGTTATTAAAAATGTGACATTTTAAAATGGCTTAGTTTTGAGGTGATCCAGACGAATTAAGAGGGAGATTTCTGCAGAAGAAGAAAATCGTATTTCAGGCGAAAATTACTTGTGATGTTCTCATTTAACTTAATTGATACGTTTATACTTAATTAGGACGTTAAGTGCGGGCGTATGGACTCTCATGTTTAAAAATCTAATTTTCTTTTTTTACGTATACTAGACGAGTATTGTTTTTATTAAAACTCCTACGACGTTGCGTTGCTATTGATGGCCTAATGGAGGACAACGACATGCAGATGGAGGCACTGACAGATGTTAAGATGGCCGACTACGCTTGCATTTGCATATGTATTCAGTTTTAGCAACGAACGCCATGTTTATCCAGCTACGTAATATTGTTATTTATTTATTGTATCTTGCGCGTTTTATGTTAAGGTATAATCGGATATTTTTGTACAAAAGAAGGAACGTTGAATCAAAGCTCTAAATTGCACGCAAATAAATGACAATCGCCCAATGTATATTTCCGTTTGTTTTGCAAGAACAAAAGTGCAAACCAAATGAACAATAAACACCACGTGTGCATGATGATGGTGGAGGACGGAAGTCGGAAGTCGGAAGTGATAGGAAACGTAAAACACCAATGCTTAACACAACAAACGACAACAAGCAACACAATGTTTAGTGATTTTTCTCTTCAAGTGCTAATAAATGTATAAATAATAAATTATTCTAACATAAATTGAAGTTTTAACTTAACGACGATGCTGTATCTATAATGAATTAAACCCTTTCTAAATGAATAATGCGGAATGATAAGTAAGGACATATGTAAACCTTGTGACGCCAATGAGGAGATAAAAGGTGAGGTTGGGGAATTCAATGTCCAGAGAAAGCAAACTAGCGAATTACAACCTATAAATATTACGTATACTTTTCTACATATCAACAAATTGATGGCAAAATTATGGAGTGCAAGTCTTGGGTGGAGGGCGGCGGGTGAGGACTTGAATTGGTGTTTAATTGGCTATTAAATAAAGAATCTAGACCTAACGCTGTCAAAAACGTAGTCGATGTAATTGAATTTAAGATTCTAAACGCAAATCTTCCAGAGCATTTGGTTTTGACGAACAATTCCCACGAAACAAAAGCAATAATTGTATAAAATTATTCACAATGTGTACAAAGCTGAGCGGCATTTGCGATTCTTTGATGTAATGTACTTAAAACCGTCTTGAAGTGGGAATCTACAGCAAGATCCCACCATAAATAAATTGAATTCATTGATATTTAGTGTAAATCATCGGTAGCAACCGAAAATCGAATGACAATGTAAACAAAAGCCTATTTTTCTCACTGCAAACGCATGAATAATAATCTTGAAACGATCTTCGAAATATATTTGTTGTTGTTATTGCCTATATTATAAACGAAGTATTATATCGCAGAGGAAGCTATTTGTTAACGAATTATTTAGCGATTGCTCAAACCCAAACCATGCTGACGGAGAAACGATGTAGAAGATTAGCAGACACGATAAACGACTGATTGAATTCGATGCATATATTGTAATTACTTGACGTGTGATTGATTACCTGATTGTCTTTCGTCTTCAATTTGCTAGAACTGAACTGCCATATTGTGTTTGGAGTTTTCGATACATTTTCGCCATGTTTAACTGAATATAATCAAACATTCCATCTTTCATTGTCAGACTTATCTTCTACCCTCTCTATAACATATAGATATATTTCATATACGACGCCTAAATTTTTATAGTACATGTATGCATGGTACAATTGCAAGTGCAGAGGTTTCACGAGTAAGAGAAACGCAAGCCAATAAATAATTAGGATGTGATGGCCAGATGTGCGGCCATTTTGTAGACGGTGTTGTTCGCACGACATGGAGGGTCAGGAATAGCCGAATTTAATAACAGAACGTAAGCAAACGTATGAAAATTATAATAACATATAATGTCAGTGTAAAATTGTAATATATTTGTAAAAAAGTATAATTCATATTATATAAAAACGATGAAATAGCTTAATAATAATTGTGTGATGTTTTATTTATAACAAGAATTATCGAATTTATCGAATGGTGTAGGGATTTCCCAGAATCTGTTAATTCATCCAACATTCCTCTGTAAATCAATATCCTGAGGTACCTAGACTTTCCAATTCCGACCTTCTAAGAAACCTTACAGTACTCTGCCATAAACTAATATCCTCGGGTACCTACACGTTCCAAACCTAATAAATCTCGATCTCCCTCAACAAAACCCGAGAAACCGTTAAGCAGCCCGTCATGAACCGGTACCTGCACGTTGTTAGCTTGACCTCTTGGAAAATCCAATGCAATCTTCCTCTCACCAATCAAAGCCTCCGAAATTCCGCCAAGGGCCTCCCAAGATAGTGGGATAGGAAATTAGAGAGGGCAGTCAGTAGTAGAGCGAGTCATCCACAGCCAG
Organism: Ecitoglossa quadriceps; assembly: GCA_027574925.1. Lineage (NCBI taxonomy): Eukaryota > Metazoa > Arthropoda > Insecta > Coleoptera > Staphylinidae > Ecitoglossa > Ecitoglossa quadriceps. The sequence goes on along the minus strand of JAODGC010041884.1, from coordinate 6,206 downwards.
TTACAACGAGCCAGTCGTGAAGATCTACCAGAGTCAGCATCGATGAAGGCGCCATTAGTTCACCGTAATCGCCACCACGCAGCTGTTCGCTGCTAGTACTCACTCGGTCACAATATATTCGCATAACATGCTGTAGGGATTTACATAAAACCCCTACAATCTAACATTCTCCGTTTTCCCAAATCCGAGCTTCCAAGAAAACTTACAGCACTCGTGCCATAAACCAATCTCCTCGTCTATCTGCACGTTCCGACCCTAATAAACCTCGGTCTCCTTTCAGCACCTCGTCACGTACCAGTACCAGCGTGACCCTTCGGAATGTCCAACACAACTTTCCACCCGCCAGCTGGGGCCTCCGAAATCCCGCCAAAGGCCGTCCGAAGGCTTTATATAGCGGGACAAGAGACGAGGGAAGGCAGTAACTAACAGGCAGTCGGTTTACGTCGGTCAGAAACAGCCACAAGAGGAGCATCACCATAGCGAGTCATCCATCGACATCCACGGCCGCAGCTCTCAGCCACCCGCTCCGCGAGTCAGACTTAGCTACCGCTCGCCCCGCTCATCACCGCATCACAGCAGCCCGCTACCACCCAGTATTCTCCGGTAGAACTCACCCAGTCGCCACCGTACCTCGACGTACACGACAAACCTTCCACAATGGATAACTTTCCACAGTGGCTTAGGTCAATAGAGAGTGATCTGTCCGATTTCCGCGTCTTTTTCAAATATCTCGTTTTTTAGCTGAGTCGAGGGTTTGCAACATTAATCAGTCTCTCTCTGCATTGCCCTTTAAAGGATGCCACCAAGTTTGGGTCAATATTCGGAAAATCGTTGAAGTTGGTTGGGAGGGAATAGGAATGGACCATGTGTTCCTGTTTGAAAACCAGCGTTGTTACGGTCACAAAGAATGGTCGTATCTGTGGTGCGCTAGGAATGTGATGGTCTTGTGGCGCGTTGACGGACTTCTCGATCGTCTTCTTTGTATTCTCGTTGATATCGGCACTTGGTGGATGACAAAGTTTGACTCCGATGGATGACCAAAACTGACTGTCTTTTCTCATCTCTTGTTCCGTTATTTGAAGCCCTTTGCGGGATTTCTAAGGCTACGATTGGTAGGTGGAAGGTTATGTTGGATTTCCCGAGAGGTCAAGCTAAGAAGGTACAGGTACCGGTTCATGACGGGGTGTTTAATGGTTGCTCGGATTTTGTTGAGGGAGATCGAGATTTATTGGCTTCCAAAAGTGTAGGTCCCCGAGGATATTGGTTTATGGCAGGGTGCTGAAAGGTTTCTGGAAGATTGGATTTGTAAAGTGTAGGATATTGGTTTATGGCGGAATGTTGGATGAATTGAGGAATTTCGGGAAATCCCTATAAACCTTGTGCCTTTAGCAATTTCAGGTTATATTCTCTGGTCCCATTTGATTGGTGGATCCCATTCCATCCAAATACCCAGGTACCTACACGAACATCCTGTAATTAAGAAGGCACAAAATAAATATGGAGCTTTGATGGAACCCAAAAGTCTTATAATGCTGTGAATAAAAAGCACAAATATATTCCTTCTAAATGACAAAAAAATCACAAAATTTTAGCATTAAATGGTTCTCACAAATTGGTACTCCCTTGTTGCCACCTTGGGCTGCTTGTGGACCTAGGCCTGCTCGGCGAGGTCTGGGACAAATGGATGAGACATGAAACTTCTTTTCCTGAGGTGGAATCTGGAACAGAACATAAATTCTCTCGGCGGTTGTAGTTGCCTGTGAATATGGATCTCCATCCCTCTGATGAAATCTGCAAACAAATTAGTAGAGTCATGAAGTAAATAAAGGCCTGGGACTGCTGGTTTCGATCTGGACCTCCATCATTTTGGTCGGATTGCATTCATCCCGTGACTGTTGCAACCCAAAAAAAATAGTACCATCTAATGGTTCCGAGACAAAGTATGCTTTGCATTCAGTACTTGAGTTCTTGGAAGCGAATGGTATGCTTGTTAAACAATTTGCAATAAAAAAGCAGTTATTACATTGTTTCCCAATAATATATAACTCACTTTTTGTTGACTCTTATAAGATGATGCCTATGTTTGGATTGCAGTGGGACCTTTATCTGGTTGAACAATTCCAGGGTTCTCATGATCTTGTTTTGTTGCCGGTCTGATGGTTTCAACATAAAACTGTGGGTTACTTCATTGAGGTTAGTTACCACATAAGTAGTGGCTCTGACCAAAAATTCCACGAATTAAACCCTAACAATGCTATAAGTAAAGATATTAAAGGTGGATAATAGGGATGTACAAATGTAAGTGTTGGAACGACTCAATGTTCACTACGATGCCATGCAGTTTTACACTGTGGTGGTCAGTGTAATAACAATCCTGTAAGTGGAATGGTTTGGATTAGATGTTGATGAATTGGATATAAATTCAGTAATATACATTGAAGGGATTTACATAAAACTCCTACCATCATTCACCACATTATATAATGTATCGAATGTACATGAATCCACGCATTCAGCCGACCTGGATGCCGCATCAGCACCACGTCGTATAAACGCCACGCACGTGCCGAGTGCACGGATGGGGAGTCCGCCTCGGGAGTCCACCGCAGCAAGTCCAACTCAGCCATCTGCTGCAGCGAATCAAGCCCGGTCGTCCACAGCCGCTCGCCACCGCTGGGTCGCCTATCGCCGCATCACAGCAGTCCGCTACAACCCCGTGTTCTCCGGTAGGACTCACCCAGTCGCCACCGTACCCCGACGTATGCGCACAAACCTTCCACAACATCGTCTCTCAACTTTTCTTCATTTGCTTACAACTCTCCCTACTCTAACTGTGGAACTTGTTGCTGTTCATGTGCTCCGCCGCCTCCCGTCTTGGAAAAAGTTAGTCTCATACAAGCTGCCAAGATGCCGAGATGTGCCCTTGGTAAAATAGTATATGAAATGGTGTTTAATTGAGTGCTGCTGCCTGAAAACCACTAAAAAAGATTGAGTTAATTAAAGGGAAACAGAGGACAAAAGTTAATTTCAAATGGAATAGAAGGCCTAGCACCATGCATAGAATGAGGTCTAATGCAGAGGCACCACAATAGGATTGAAATTAATTTTGTATTTTATTGCCTTATTCTATGGTACCTCACAGCAACAGGAGTTGAATGAGTCTCAGCTTTATACCTGCTACTGGAGCAGGTCAGAAAGGGTCCAACAAGATAATATTCGCCATTCTGTTAATAGTAACCTCATGAATTAATACACAGTATTCTTCACAATGTATATGTGTGTAGAACTTGTTCACGAGCACATTCTTAATTTCAGCAGAGTTTGCGCCGTGTATACTTTCGGGCGACACCAGCCTCCGGCCAGACTGAATCATTCAGACATGTCCACCGTCCCAGTGTGTAGTTGCTAGGTGCTGAACCAAAATTTTATAGATTTGTCTGCCAAAAATATAATTGAGCATCTGCGGAAATAATAAATATGTCCTAGTGTTTAATTAGCTAATTAATGAGCTGACTATTGTTTAATGTTCTCCTACATTGTAGTAAAAATGCTTTCTCAATGTTCAACGATCTGAGTGCTCTCGTCTAGGCACACTCTAAAGGAAGCCCCTTTTCAGCTGAAAGCATCCATATGAAGCCATTGACCTTACAAAGTAAATAAAGCTTACCACATTATAACATTGACTGCATTGTAGACAAACTGCATGACTATGATGATGATGATAGAGAAAGTAGGAGAACTAGATCAACCAGTTGACTAGCAGCCATCAATCATAGCATCCAACAACAAATATTAGATGTACATGAATACGAAGTATGAGCCACTTGGGCGCAATTACAGCCAATAACAACGTCCACATTGAAACCTTGGATGAAGTTGATAATTGAAACTACGCCTCCACATGCTACCCAAGATGATGTAGAAGATCCACAGCTAAAACCGATTGTGGTTAAAAACTAATGGATGCAATTTAACTGCAATATTGTTAGATAATTTGGTATCATTTCGTCACATCATAGTGTACTTGCAATGCTCTAATCCAAACAGGAAAATCTCCTGAATGTGTACAAGCTGCAATTGAACATTTTTACAACTTACTAGGCTTAATATTGTAAATAAGTAGGTAATATTTGTAACCGTCTCATGTTATTGCACATTCCAATTGGCATTTTACGCTCAAATGAAAAATTAAAGGTGTGATTCCCTATACAAACCATCCAGGACTGTGCAGCATTGTTTCTGTTATTAATTTCTAGTTTATTCTAACACTCTCAGATGTATGTAAAGCTCGAATTTTACGTTTGATTGGAATTATGAGTATCCCACCTCAAGACAATACCAATCGAGTCGGTCATTCAAAACTGCAACCGTCGCGAATTCAGCATAACTATCACATTGTTTCCTTCTTCACAAAAGTAGTGCAATAGGAAGATTAATTCCTCTTACTATAGACTACAAGCACAATTGTTATCTTCAGCTTCACTGGAATTTACAAGGATTTCTCTGCAAAATTTGCTTGGACTGTGTGGTAGGCTGAGGTTATGTGCAGCACATGTTGTCAGATCTAGAAAAGTTCTTAGAATTGAGACACAATGCTAAATAGGCCTACTTCATAGTGTAGTGCGAGTTTTCATCAAATGAAACCATTTTCATAGAAAATTTCTAAAAATAAATTAGTGTGGTTCTTGATATCTTTTGAATTTGACAGTGACTTCTAGGGTATTCAGTTAATAAAAAATTTTAGGTTGTTTTTTTGCATGTAACTAAGTCTGCACAGAGGTCGCTTTGGCCTTTTCGTCTGCTACTTTCGTTCAGTAAGGACGTGTCCGGGTTATCTCAGTAAGTGAGGTTAGAGTGATTAATTAAAAAGCCGACAATTATAGTCAAAAGTGTCTTAAATTAAAGTGCATCAAGTCCGCGAGTATGTTAGTGGTAAGTGGAGCATATTTCTTTATACACTGTTAATGAATTGTCGCGAAGAAATCAGGGAATTGGATACCGTGCCTTATAGCCTCATGGCGTAGGTGCATATAGACAAGAAAGTTCAGCTAGATAGAAAAAAGTTTATAGCGGCATAATAAGGGCTGTAAGGAGAACCAATTATCATGCCGATATCATTTCGATGCTTGAGTTGCAATACTGGCTTTTAGCGATCAGATTTTTCCATTTGCTGTAAGAAGCCATCTTGCTGGCTTTGCAGGAGCGGGTGGCGTCGGTTTGCAATTCGCACGCTTTGCGCAACAGGGGGCGCTGAATGTTGTTGACTGCATTGCGCTGATTAAGCTCAGTGTTTTTTTGTACAGCGTTTTAACACTCTTTGCCAGGGGTGCGCAGTACGTAAACAAACGTTCACAACATTTACTCGTCAGAGGTTAATAATCACACTTATTCTACCATAACTAATTTACCAATTCATTCAATACAAGATTAGATTAAGTCAACATCTAAGTCGGTGATTAATACATCAGCAAAACACTTACTCCTTACCTAAATAATTCGGATATTAATTTTTCCTTTGTTTTCTTTCTATTCCCAGCCATTCCGTTGGATTACTATCTCATCAGGGCTCTGCTCATCAAACTATCTGGTAATGTACTCATGGTTTTTTTTCTGGTTATTAATTCGTGTCCTTACAAGTGCCGTTCGTTTTAAACTTCGCGTCCGAGTGCGTGTGTATCGCGTTGATTTTGTCCTCGTTAATACTTGCAAGTTACTAATTTGCAACTTAACCTCAAGTGCCATCTCCAATAATGTGTAAATTGAATTGTACTATACTTTGATATGCTTGCTTACAGGAACATTGCTATTGGATGTAACATGTTCCCCCTCATTTCCTTCTTTTTCCGTACGTGTGCGCGGGTAGTGGTCGCGAGTGTTAATTAATTTGTTAATTGTCTAATCGCGAGTGCAGTTGCGTCGTGCCTGGGCTGGTTGCTTGCTTTTGCTCAAATGGAATGCTATTGTAAATTAAATTAATTACTATGTCATGTCTGATTGTCATTGCACTTAACGCTAATACTTTCTCTTTGATTTTTGAATTTGTTTATGTGGGTAATCAGTTCCAGGTACATAACCCTTTGCTTACATTTTCATTTTGGATTAAAACGTTCGTCGTTCGGGTCCTTCCTTTGATTTAATGTTTGAAATCGGATAGTTATCGAAAGAGGGTCGTGCCATGTCCCCTTTCAAATGTTAGGGCCAGTACG
>JAODGC010041773.1:46497-59480 GCA_027574925.1 Ecitoglossa quadriceps | reverse complement strand
AGGCCCCAGCTGGCGGGTGGAAAGTTGTTGGACATTCCGAAGGGTCACGCTAACGATGTGCAGGTACTGGTACGTGACGGGGTGCTGAAAGGAGACCGAGGTTTACTGGAGTCGGAACGTGCAGATAGACGAGGAGATTGGTTTATGGCGCGAGTGCTGTAAGGTTTCTCGGAAGCTCGAATTTGGGAAAACGGAGAATGTTAGTTTATGGTGTAGTGGATGATTGTAGGGGTTTTATGCAAATCCCCACAATACCATTTGAAATATCTACGTGCTTGGTTTTGTTTATCACTGAGTACCACTTTAATTGTTGTTGGAGCGATGATAAAATTTACTTAGCACACCTACGACGCACCGACCATCCTAATACTCGTCAGTATTCCACATGCTGCTTACGATTTGTTGGATCCGATTTGAACTGGTGGTACTCTATGCTTTTGAATTATAATTTCAATACAGTCCCAAACCTAGTCTTTCCTCCTTCTTTGAAATATTAATTTATTTTCGCATAGGTGTAATTTATCACTTTAATATTGATCATGTTTTAAATATTTGAAATATGGCGATCACCAATCCGCACATGGTTTAGCCGCTGCTGGCAGATGTAAAACTGATATATTTGCCATGCATTGCTAATCTTCACCGCCGCATTGCTGATGCCAGACTGGGGCTGGTTTGTTTTATTTTCCTGTGAATTTGGACGATTATAGACGATGACGTAGTCTCTTGCGAGCAGAGAAAATCGATACACCTGTTTTTCTGACCTCAAAACAAAATTAGATCTAATGGAAATTTATAAATTTATCTGCGTCATTCCCTCTGCCCTAGTTAGCATTTTCTTTGCTTAGTAGCAGGAAATTAAATAAACCTGGAAGAAAGGAACAAAATGAATTACATAAATTTGTTTCATTTTAATCGAATAATTTATTAATTTGTATAGTATTCGCTTAGTTCTTAAAGAACAACTGGAATCAGTAATTTCATCAGTATTAAACAGTGGTAGGCGTATCACTTAGCCCCAGTAGGGCTAAAAAGTTTGAAGATTAGAAGAAACAGCTTCAGTGGCCCACCTGACTTGAAAACAACAGTTTGTTTCTTTATAATATATGAAATACTCATATCAGTTATTTTAATCAGTTATTCTTTTAACGAAATATACGTAGCAACAACAAACATTTGCTAACTTCACAGTTAACACACCATTTCCTCCGATCATTCAATTCAAATGTTATTATTGCATTTGTTATGTGGAGTTAATTATTAACTTCCTACTTGGTTTTAATATATACTTTCATAATTTTTTACGTATGCGGCTAATTGTAGCGCTTGAAGTTCAAATAAACAATATACTGATATGTTATTAGTTGGCACACTAAATGGAATTGAGAGAAGGTTCATTGAAAATTTAAATAATTTGAAGAAGATGCACTACGAGTTGCCTATAGTCAAACCGCATTTTGTGTAAAACATTCAACATGTTCCACCAATCCCAGATTTTCGCTTGATCGCGGGAGGAAATGTGAGACGAGTGGCGTGACCGCGTGAGCATTCTGTGGAGTTCCCTAAGTTCGTTTGTTATCCTTAATCTTTGTGACGAAAAAAGCGCAACTTTATCGAAATTACACCGTTGAATTAATTAAAAAATACCAACAATCAGTGTAAGTGCGGTTGCGCCACGCCAAGATGTCCAAAATATCCCGGCGAACCAAGGAGCTCAAGGTAAACAGCACCTAAAAAAAACTGCGCATTACCCGTTATGACTAACCCATAAACCTCATTTTTTACATCTCCAGTCCATTGGAGGTCACGACGACTTCCTTAGGAGGATTCAGAAAACGCTCTACTACGGCAAACTGCCGACGACTGATCGTTTAAGCTTACCAGTCACAGGTAAAACGTTTGTTAAGGAATTGAATTGGACGCTGAGGTTATATTTTGTTTGTGCAAAGTAATTTCATTGTTTTTGTATCACTAGAACTAGCTTCAGAGTTGTTTTCTGAACCAAGAACTGGAAGGTCGCTTGATAGACTGCATTGCAAGGATGCAGCTTATATCTCAAGAGAAGCTTGCATCTCCCCATGCTCATTTATTTTGGCTATGCTGTATCTGGAACGGTTAAAGGTTTGCAATCCTGAGTACTTGCAGTGTGTTGCACCATCGCAGCTATTTTTAGTGTCACTGGTAAGAATAGAAATTGGCAGAGGGCCAGATGTTAGGTTTAACAGTTTTGTAAGATGGAATTATATGTAATGGTTTTTTATTTATTTTTTTCTTCCAAGATGGTTTCAAGTAAATTTTTGTATGACAATGGAGATGACAGTGGAGTGGTGATGAGTGAATGGGCAGAATCTGGTGGTATTACACTTGATGAATTAATTGCTTTGGAAAGGGAATTCTTGAATTCAATTGTAAGTATATAGTTAGTTACTAACTCAGTATGTTTTGATTACAAAACTCCTATTGTAGGAATGGGATGTCTTTGTAAAAGAAGCTTCTTTCTGGGAGAAATTTAATGCGCTTGAAGAAACTCTCGCCAGACGAGAGAGTAAGCTTCGCGGATTCTACACCTATACTGAGCTACACACATTAATGCGATTATTTGATCTCCACGCATTGATCAACGGCATAGCTACAATCTTGGCAGTACTAATAACAACCTACACAACTGGCTTGCTAACGATTTTAGGCTCGATGTACATCGCGAGTCAAATCCCAGGCCATATGCTCCATCAACCATCTACAGCTTCAACACGCCAACAACCTGCATACGCACCTTCAATTACTCAACAACTCGAAAACAACTCAATCTACGACGACAATCTCCTCGCTATGAAGGACGCTGATACGAAGAAACCTGCGAGTTATTTAATCGACGTGCTGCAGACCAGCATTCTTTTAGCTTCAATTCAGAGTCCTGCCGAGCAGGATAGTGACTTCCATGACGACAATGCCAACAATAGTAACCGCGAAGATGTAAATTGGGACTGGTGGAATAGTCCTAGTATGACATGGCTCTCTCATGCTAGCAGACTTGTTGAGACTTTCCATTTATTTGCTCCTTCTAAATTGACGCAGGGTAATTTCTTAGACATGTCTATTGCTAGCTCAAAGAAGGTGGCACTAGAGGATAAGCTGCATAAAGGAACGAAGATTAGGATACAGGATTTGTTGGAGAATTCCTGGCATATCGAATGGACAGATACGATTAGTGGGTATTTCCCTTACAAGCATATTACACGTCTCTTCCAGGAGGTGAAGGCCTAATCAGGTAGATTTTCTACGCGCGCTCAGTAGAAATAAGCTGAGTTTTTAAAGATAGAAAACTATATTGCGTTAAAAGTTGGTTTTTACATGACTTAAAATTAAATGAATGTACATTTTCTTCGGATTTTCCATATCAAATAAATTGCTTTCGGTTGTAACATTAACTTAAAATCGAATCTTTAATAAGTTAAGATAATTGATTCACTATCGGATATAAACAATCGTCGTGGTTTTATGGTGCAGATTAGCTGCGAATGTGTGACACTCAAGGTGAAGTATCCTACCAACTGCAAAAATATCGATATAGTATTTAAAAAGTAAAATACAAGTGATCTTACAAGAAATCTCCTCTAATTTAATAGCTATGATCGGTGTTGACTTAACTGTCGTCGTCGCGGAAAATATATCTTCATCAAACCAATTATTAGGATGATAAGTTATTCTTTTAATGTGTTCGTCGTCATAGGCAGTTTTTCCTCGACAATGGACCCAAACTGTCTGAAAATTGCTTTCTATATTTCAACATTATGCATTATAATTTAACAATTTACGGGATTTTTTACATTCCGAACTTGTCTTCGTATTCTTTTTGGAATCTCTCTTGGAATTTGATCCATATCTTGATACATTTTGGGCCTCCAATCTAAAATCTAAAAGGAATAGAAATGGTGATGGTGAAAAGTTTGTTGGCGGCGGCTATTTGTTGCATCGTACATTACTTAATCTTATGAATAAGCATGGTTTTCCTTTGGAAAAGCCATAGTCTTCATTTCTACATGTTCCAAGGTCAGTCAAGTTGGTTAACTTCATGTTGAGAATGAGTTTGCTAATCGTATCGACATAGGTCGACCTACTTCTGATCCAACGAAGACTTTTACGGTGCTGTATGCTGTCATTTTTCACACTGTACAATAATAAGTGCGAATTAATGACATCTGATTTTGTGGGGATAAGAATTACAACTAGAAAGTTTTCAAGTATTAGTAAAGTGACAATTGGCATTGCTTATCGGATATAGATGTACTTGGGTCATCATTGTGCATTTCAAGTTGGGGTTCAAAACGATCTAGTAGATAGTAATTGTAGCACAGTCTTATAAACACCCCGTAAAATATAATGGCCAGGAAGAAGTAGAGAAAGATTAGGAACACCTTACTTTTAACTGAAACAAGTATAATTTCTTTATTGCATATTATGTTATGATGATTGGCATTTACCCCAGTCGCTCAGTTGAAACCCACAAAGATAGGTGGTTGTGCCGGAACGATGACAGCAAAAGTAGCAACAGCGCTGGCAGCACCGTTTGTATTTATTTCGGGGTAACACTTGCACACGGCCTGATCGCAAGGGTTGATTTTCGGATGCAGGTCTTTGTCTGCACTCTTTTGTTATGATACATTTGCGTTTGTTTTCTATTGCGCGGATTTGGCGCTTGATCAGGGCATAATCCATTTTGACAAATGCGACGCTTTCTTTGACACATCTTTGATGGAACTGATGCAACAATTACTAGCCAAGGAAACTAGATTTAAGCTAAAATTATATTGACGGATGAGAATAAGTAGTCTAGAAACTAATACTAGTATCAACTGTCTTTTGGGTGATGGGGAAATGCCATATGGATCATATCATTCTTTTCATTCGCTAAAAGTGGCAGCTCTACATTTTGGCAAGAGGATCTGAACGGCCTTAGAAAATACTTGATACTTGCCATTAAGCTTTGAAATCTTATCTGCCTTACCTTGGAGCCTGTAATAGAATTCATGAAATATTGAAAGAAGCACAATAGTTCTTAGTCTGTTTATTTACAATGTGGACAGTGATTTTTTAGGACAAGCTCAATATTAATTAGCATTTGATAATAGCCTATAACGGGAATTTGACTTTAGTTTGATCACTTTTTGATGACTTATATATTAAGGTACTGTACAAGATATGGTCGCCTCAGATCTACCCAAGTTAAACCCTCACAACCTATCAGTAACAGCATTAAAATTGTCTAGGTTTTTAAGAAGTAGAAGAATATATCTACCATTTCGATTTGTACATTACTTACAAAAAGTTCTAAATTAACTTTGAAACAGTTAAAGTCCTCAACGTATAAAAACTGACCTTGCACAAATAGACTCCGAATAAATAACTAAACTGACGCTTCTCTAATTAAATAACTCCGTTCAAGTATCGAACCGTTGTAAATGTTTAAATCTTTGGTGTAGAGTGTTTTAAGGCCCTAATGAATTATTAGAAGTACTGTTAACACTAATTGGTGGCAGTTAGTCTTCGAAATAATATGCGCATGCAGTAAAGTGATTCATAATGGGTTGCATTTGAATTATTGCTGACTATTGCCTATCTATCGATTAATTCGCTGCATGTCTAGTGAAATTACTGTGAAACTACTTTTGATTAATAACTGACGTAACATGATATAACATTACCCCACTACATTGTAGCACTAAAGATAAAAGTATAGCACCAAGGAAAATATTTGGGCCTTACGGTACTTAATTTGCGAACTGTGGTTCTTTGTGTGACTACTACGATTTACAAAACTAGGGAAGAACAGATTGTTCCACTGGACAATATCAGCAATTAGATAATTAATTGCACTAGCTGTTAATTTCGAGATGTACTTTTTGTTTGCTCCTTCACCCCCTCAGTAGCTGCCAGTGAAGTCTGCGCGTCCTCTTTACATTCTTCTTCTTTTGTTTTCCCTTTGCGGAAGAGGAGAGGGAACATACCCAGCAGGCAGCCGATGGTAACACCCATTACTCGTCCCAAATTAGCAAAATTTCTTGAGCTGGCCATATCCATCTGGATTGGACTAAGTTTGGGTGGGTTGAAGCCAATTTTGTTCGCGAGACGTTCAACGTAGAACGCAGTACCAATTCCAAGCACGTCGGAAAAGGTGTTGCCCAAAGCGGCGGCTGCCATTGTTGTTAGACAGAAGTAGGAACCAAGGTACATGTCAATATAATCTCCCTGCAAGAAGCTAACATATTAGAAGATCGGAGGATTTATAAGAATGCATTATTTATCACAACAAAGTGAAAAATTTGCTACTTTATATTTACGTCCCACAAAGGGAACAGAAATAGGTACTTTATCAACCATTTGCGCAAACATTGTGTGTAAATTGAACACATTGTAGTTGTTTGATTCCCTCAGTTGAGCAGTTTTCTGTGCAGTGAGTATGACGTGATGTAATACTAGATAGATTGCTCAAAAAAGGGACAAAAGGAAGAACGTAATCAGCAACTTCCTTTTCATTCCTTTGTTGATGTGCTTTCTTCTTTCACTAATGGCTTGAATAATTTATCATGCTGAATAATCTAATTCTGTAATACCTCAGATTCTTATGACATTTAGATACTTACAAATAGGAGCATGAAGAAGTTATCCAGGAAGCCAAACCCAACAAATGGGATCGAGTTGGCTACAGCGACTGGAAGACAAGTCGAATTAGTGTCGTTACATAATTTAGTAGCAGCACAGTACGCCGCGGAATTTCAACGAAATCTCCTTGAAACACAGCTACACATAATTACATTACATGTAAAGTAAGCAGTTCAGTTTTCAATTTATTTATGATAATTCCAAATGTTGCATGTAACCCAAAATCGATTTGCATCCAATTAGCAGCATCATTCGGAATGCAAATGCTTGTTTGCATTAAATTTTCAGATTGCACAAATGAGTAATTGTTATGGAAATTGGGTACGCGTTCTCTGCTGCCGCCAGTAGTACCGCAATCCTCGGGATATCTGTCTGACCGTTGCGTTGCACTGCGGGTGGCGGCAGCGAGAATCCTTTGCGCTGCGAAAGGAATTAATTACGAACGATTTATGGCGGCATATACTTACTGTCGATTAATTGAGAAGTTGTTGGGGGTGGTACGGACTCAGCTAGAACAAAACGTTTCTTTTAGTTTCAGTTTAGTGAAATTGATGGAACAATGTTAGTTAAAACCATAAAAAATCCCAATTAGACATAGTTAATTGATAGCAAAAGCAGCACAACGCAAATTAGAATCCTCTGGAATGAACTGGAAAGAAAATAGAGTAATAGAGATTAGTAGTGATTAATTTAAATTAATGGAACACAAGCGTAATAGTGTTAATCCACTCCCATGTGCTTGACGAATGAATTTAGGCCAGTCAAGTTCAACCAGCGCATCCATAAATGATAATTTAATTTCAGTAATTTAGTAATTTCAGTACACATTGTCACTGGATAAATATTAATACAAACCGCGTTTTACCAATTCATGGTTGTTAATTATCATGTGAGCCGTACTTCTGATACTTTTATAGATGAACTGGAAATTTTGAGTTTCATTCATTTTATCTGCTCGTTGTACGATAACGTTACCACAAAAGTGTGTGATTATAATTAATTTTAAAAGCACGTTTATGTGTTGAATTATCGACAAATAATATCCCAATGTCAATTAGATAACTGTGACTTAACGGCTCAAGATAGTGCGATATAATCGGAAATTATAAAATGATTAAAGCAATGAACTTTACAATAATTTACTTCCCTAAAATTTACTACGGTCTCTTTAGGTCGTACACCAACATCAATGCGTTAATAATAAGCAATACATTCTGTACTCTATAATTTAATCAAACAATAAGTCAATCAAAGTCTATGTATTCGTCACGACTTAGCATGTCTTCGAGTAAATTAAATGATGTTATCGATTTTCAAGGACACATTTAATTAAAAGTTGGAAATGAAGGAAAGCTTTTTTCATTTCTGATTTACTTGAGACACTTTTAGTGGCTGGGGAATTTTTTAGCTGACATTTTCCAACTTAGACCATAACCATAATATTGTGTTAACTTAGGAGACCACTCTAGTAAGAAACTACTGTCTTCATTTAGATCCATTTTACTTCTCACTACAATAATTGCTTTCGACATTTAAAAAAACAAAAATGGGTTGAAACAACAGTCGCCTCTTCCCTTCAGAGCTCACAATCGCTTTCGTCTGCATAATTCATTCCCACGTTGAGTGTTACCTCAATTACCTATGCTCCCTCATATCCACTGAGACTTGGTTGAAAGTCCTTATGCGTCCTTGTGAGCTTTAAGCTCAGGGTACTTAAAAATTTTCCTACACTAAAGTAATAATAATAAAATAAGTAAATGACACTTTATGAGTTTATAATCCTCAAGATGGAAGTTTCACATCTAATTCGAATTTATTAGTCATTACTCTCGTTACCTTTAACTAGTTTGGAAGGAAAAGCAAGCAAATAGTAACGATCATCTTTGACACTAAGAAAATATCAAGCCATTAGTCGTTCTGACGTCATTCCTAGTTAATGTGCAATATATTTCATTTCTTCTGGTATATGATTTCTACGACCGTCCGCTTTTAGAAACTGGAGGATTATGTCAGAAGATATAAATGTTGTTTCAACATTACAATGAGTCATAGCAACTTGGAATAAAATTGAAACGAGTTTAAGCATATCATGAAGTGAGAAGGAATTTTCTCATTTTTATGCATTGGATTTTGTTTTATGTCATCGTCGCTTTTCTTTAAATTTGAAAAGTTCTAAACAAAATAATATTTTGTTTTCCTTCCTCTAAATTTGGATCATTTCATGTTGGGTAACGAAATTTTTGAAGAAAACTTTAAATTAACTCATCAAAAATATCATGCAAGTTTTCTTTGACCTTGCAAAAATATAATTAACAAAATGAATTCTTTAAAAACATGCTTATTAACAAGTTTTCTCAAGTAACGAACTTTTCACAGGTAACAGGTTGATCTAAACTGAAAGTTTTGATATTTGATATAATTCTGTGCCATATAACTGGTTAAATTTATAACACCTGAATGCTGGAACTCTAAAAAGAATGTTAATTAAGAACATGCTAGCATGCCATAAGTATGTAATGAGAATTATATAACACAGATGTTGGCCTAGAAATGGCAGAAGATAGAAAAAGGGACTGATTGATGATGATATATTGCAGAATGAAGTCGCTGCTAAATGAATTTCGCATCTGCAGATGATCAAAGCAGAGTACACCAATGCAGAGATATTTGGAATACCCGCATGCCAAACAGACGAGGGCCACTCCAACTAGATATCGTAATTGAATACAAACAGCAAATGTGAACAATACAAGCCCTACAAGCGTAAAATGAAGGAAAAAGATGATTTGACTGCTTACACATCAAACGCTTATATTTTTACTTTGCTGAGCAAGAACCTTTTAACTATTCGTTGACTTTGAGTTAATGTTTTAGAAACTAGGTGTGAATGGTGTTAGCTTAGCTGGTAAATATGGATTAATTGCAAACGGGTTAGTTAGTGGCCATTCCCAAAAAGTGTTTATGTGTTACCCTGCTTGCGCTGTAGCCAGTCGGCCGGAAATGTACAATACGATCCAGTGGGATCCACGTCTCCCAATCTCGGCACCTTGGCAGGGCGGCCGTATTTGCTCCTCCAGCGAGATGCGGCAAGTTGACCTTTTATGCGCCGTGGCGACAGGAAGTGGTGGCAAGACAGAGAAGACAAACAAAAATGTGCATTTGCATTAAATAGTATGTACAAAACTAAGAAAACACTGGAAAGATTAAAACAAATTAAGACACAGATTCGTGAATCAGTAGAACCATGTTCATCTGTTCGCTAAGCAGCGTAAAATAAATCCAAGCTTAAAAGACAATATAATAAACGAGAGAGTACAGATTTTAGATCCTTTGGCAATATTAATTAATTTATTCTAATTAATGCATTAATTCATCCAACAGTTCCCAGTGGATGTGCATGCCCTATAAAAATTTATAATCCCTTCATCTCTAAAACTTCAAATTCGCGGACTCTTTCTACGTAATTAATCCTCAAAAATAACTTTTCATTATGTAACCTTATATAATTTCTACATTACTAAATTCCAATGTCTAATATATTTCTTCCTCTCATCCCCGTGTTTCGGCTCTTTCGGCTTATATACTGATCGATATAAACGTTCAGTGACGTGCTCACGGAAAACAGGCACAGCTGGCATACTCACAGCAGGCGAATTCAATTTTAGAGAAAAGGGCTCAAAAGAAGCTCGCAAAGGAAGTGGAGCGCGCACCCGTTTTTGCTCTACTTCACGCATGGAAAAGCCATACTTTTGGTAAAATAGCATCCTGAATCTGTGAAAAGATGTGCAGAGAAGGAAGTTGGAAAGAGATTTCCAACTTCCAACAGGTTGAGAACTTGAAGTAAGATTTGAAGATGCTGTGATTGACAGAAACCGCACAAAGAGTTAATAATAGAGAAGATGGTGGGTTGGTGATGAACTAATGTATTAAAGTGAACATTTGGGAAATTCTTTTAAAGTATACGAGCATCATTTATTTCCTACAAATTTAGTTTCTTCCACTTCTACGTAGTTTCACTTTTTTGGAAGCGAATTTACTTCAATAAATGATTCTAAAAGAAGATAATAACAAGTTTGTTAAACTGTTATATCTAAGGAAACTGTGATTGTTGATGTTGAAATCTACTGAAGGGGTTTAAAATGGTTATCTAATAGAGAAGTTGGAAAGTTGGGAAAATTAGGGCTTGGCTGAGGTTTTAATGTAAAGCTCAAGTAGTCAAGACAAGTAGCTCCTAAGCTACTTTCATGTTCTTTGCTCCACTAAGCAACACAATCTTCAAACATTGAAGAAAAAAGCTAATTTAATTTAGATATAACTTTACTAAAATAACATTTCATCAGAATTCTCAGTTTGGACATTAATTTATTTCCATTTCAATGCAACAGAATATTTATTCGTTATTCATTTGCAATGAAATAAACCAAAACTCGGATTTAATTTGCATAAATTCATCTTTGAAACAGGCGCAAAAAAATGTGCATTCTGCTATTCCAAGCATTTCCATTGATGCTATGCTACGAGTAGAACTTTCAGTCAAGCTTTCCAAAAAGTTCAATTTCACCCTGTATAAAAGACAAATACTCAGTGCCCAACAAGATTTTATATAAAGATATAAAGTCGCTAAACAGGTACGCAAACAAAAATAAATGGTAATTTATGTAGATTTCGATGTGGAAATTTACAAGTGGAAGTAAAAATATGGCACAGAAAAATCAATAGCTTCCTTACATCTTTGATAGCAAAGCCAGCATGAAATACATCAAAGCAGGTCGAATTTGTGGATTATTAATCGTAAAAGTTGTTGGAAAGTGACAAAAGTGACTATGCGCCGAAGGGATGAATTGTATCAAAGGTTACAGAGTGAATCAGGTGGAACGAGAGCAAGAGGGAAGAGTGTTACTGTGATTTTCTCAATTTATGCAAAACAAGAGAATGAAAAGGAGGTCATTTATTGTGATGTCAGTTTTCTTGCTGTGGCAGGAAAGTTAGCAACCAATAGAGTAGAAGGGTGAGAAAATAGTGAAATTTATTTTTCCTTAAGCAAACCCATAAGAACATTAAAACGAGTTTCCGCTTTAAATTGAATTTCCAACAGTTTCGAATATAAATAAATGGAGCGTTTTGAATTATCTCCTTAAATATCGCCAAACTTTGTTTAATATTCTCCCTGTGATTATCAGAAATTTTCACTACAGTTGCAATTTACTTAGATTAATACATTTATCGCTCCCCTTCGTCCCATTACGCCACCTCAATAACAACGCATGTTTCAACCCGCAAAACCACAAATTCCCAGTGGTGTTGTGAGCATAATCAAATTGCAAGTCGACGCAGTCGTGCTCGGAATCAATGACTATTTCACAGCCATTTGTTATATTGTAATTGTCCCAAATTGATCGCGAATGTGTGTCAAGTTCTTGCTCAATGCCGGGCTACTGGTAAATGGTCACAATTCGGATCCGATAAAAGCGATACCGTTGATGTTTCTGACGAGCGAACTCATATTATCTCATTATTATTCGAAATTATGTCCTATAAGAACTTTGCCAGTCTCAATACTAGAGCAGAAAACTTAACGATCCCAGAAATTATACTCTAATAAAAGGATTACCTTTTTTTCAACTAAAATTTGCTGCAAATAAAGATGCAAAGCTAATAAAATTATAATGCATTTCGTTGTTGTACGCTTCGGGGCGTTTGTTACATTGAAGGTACAGTTATTGATAATGGAAATATTGATATATGCAAATCATCTTATTGACTAGAGGCACACTGGTTGCTTGTTGCCGGAAATAAAGGACCACAGATACCCGCATAGGAACAAGGGCATTAAATAAATACATCATCAAGTGAAAATCTAGTAAAATCAAGTTTAAATCGGCAATAAAGAATTAATTTGATTTTCAGTGTAGATAAAGTTGCCTATTTTAGAATGAAACGTTTAATTTGCAATTCTTTTCAAATCCACCAATGTTCAATATACGTATATTTTATAAATAAATATTGCATGAAATTCAACCCACCCACACGTGAAATAACATTAATATAAACAAGTAGCGGAAAATTTGAAATATTGGTTGCCTATGCCCAAGCTCACAAGGCAAACATATTTTATGCTACAATAAAATCTAACCGTAAATTAAATTTAGTTGTGCTTTGCATAAAAAACTGAAGGAATCAACGCTGATCCTTCTGTTCGGAAAAATGTAAGTTAACATGTTAATACTACAACCTATTCGGAATATCACGACTTCAATAATTGCAATTCATAAATTAAGCTTCTCACGTTCGTTAGTGCAAGATGACGTGATCGGGGATTTAAT